>RJWM01008743.1:0-71123 GCA_004363535.1 Dasyprocta punctata
CAAGCCAGGGTAGCTGCGCTCTTGGGGATGGCCGCGCTCCTCTGCCTGCTCTGCGTTTGCTCACTGAGCAGGTCAGGGGCCGGAGTGCTAGGTCTGTCTGTAGTAGTCACTGATCAGCACTTTAATGAGGGGTTTCACAGTTTCAGTCTACTGGCATTTTAGGGCAGATAATTCTATGCTAGGGTTAGGGTTGAATGTGCTTGTGACATACACTGTAGAGTGGTATTGCAGTCAGGGTTTTTTAAAGGAATAGATTTAATACAGGACACATAATTTATAGGACTACTTTATAATATTCACTCAAAGAGTCAAATGTGGAAAAGTGTAGCAAATCTGTCCATACACTAAAGACCTGAAGAATCCAGCTGAGAGCCTGGATCCCACAACAATGTCCTGCATGAGTCCAGCTGGAAGCCCAGAGCCCGTGACAATGTCTCATGCGAATCTGTACTAAGGATCTACACTGCAAAGTCCCAAAGATCAGTGATGGAAGCTAGAAAGGCTGCACCAGCGGGATGAAGGATCTGTGCCAGTAGGTTGAAGCATCTCTACTGGAGCCAGGAAGCAACACTCCAGCTAAGGACCAGAGCTCTCCAGAATAGAACCACAGCCATTCTCAGTAAAAGCAAAGTCCCTAACTTCTCTGATCATGAGAACAGCTGAGTTCATATCAGGAGAATCAGCAGCACACCATCTTCCCCTCCAGTTCTCCTTTTATGCTGCTGGCAACAATCCTCAGCTGGGCCCTCCACACCCAGCACCATGCTGATTAGTTCAGCTGGGTGTTACAAGTTGCCCACTAGTTAACTCACCACAGATGGTCAGCAGCATCCTTGTACTCTGCTCAGCAGATGCCAACAGCACTCCAGCCTAGTTGTGACAACCCAACATGTCTTTGGATATTGTTGAATGTCCTCAGGGACAAAATTTCCTCCAGAGGATTACTCCTGCACTGCGGTATATCTGCTCTGAGATTACTAACTGTGGCTGTTGGCTAATAAAATAATTAAAATATTGAACACAGGAAGATTCATAGCTATGACTACCAGATGTGAATAATTTAGAATAATTTTTATATTTTTAAGTGTCCCTCAATCAATACATATAAATTAAATGTAATAATAAGTGAAACTGCTTTGTAAACCCGCTAGTGCTAATGAGTATTAAAATTATACTAGTATGCTCGGGGACTATATAATGGATGGGATGCACAAGGAACTTTTTATTAAGCCTGTGGTATGTGTGAAGTACTTTGCTCCTAACATTCTCACTTGCATTTCATCCTCTATTTTTATCAAGAGTGAAGGCCCAGGAAGGTGAAGGCATATGATCAGGGTCATTTGGCAGTAATATGATCCATGTCCCTCTGCTGCCAAGGGTGGGGGCAGGATCTGAACTAAAGGCTATAGCTCTTCAAAGCCTATGTTCTCCCATCCCTTCTGTGGACTGGATACACTACACATGCCACTCTTAAATGGGGCAGTGGGGGGATACTCATACGTTCTTTGACAAGCTTTTCTGTAAATGCTGCACATATATCCAGACAAGACAGACAGGGTTGGTGTGAAAGCTGTAACCTAGAGGTGAAGTCATTTGGAATGGTTAACTCAAGCCAAACCTTAGGCACCCAACACCCAATAAACAAGTCATCCAAAATAACTAGCCACAAACTAACATCTTGGGATCCAATGTATTTGCTATTTTTTCTTTTCTCTTTACACATCCTGAAGATTAGGCTTCAGTGGAAATATCTTAAACGTATTTCACAATGACCTAGATAGCAAGAAGAATTCAGGTTCTGTTTTATAATTTTTAAACTGGGTGTCTATAATGTGTTGAACTATGCTTCTCTCACTCCAAAGACATCCGGAAACCTAACTGCCAGAATTTGACCTTATTTTTGAATAGGGCCTTTACAGAGGCAATCAAGTAAACAAGAAGTCAAATAGTTGTGGGTCTCATGCAGTGTACTGGTGTTCTTATAAACAGGGGACATGTAGACACAGAGACAGAGGGAAGATGACACGGAAAGACACAGAGGAGAATATTGTGTGAAGATGGGATGAAGTGGTACATCTAAGGCAGTGAATGCCAAACACTGCTACCAAGCTACCAAAAGCCAGGTAGAGGCAAGAACAGACTCCTCTACAAGTTTCAGAGGAAGTATAGTCCTGAAAACATCCTGACTTTAGATTTCTAGCCTCAGAACTGAAATGTGTTAACTGAGATAACAGATTTCTCCATTTTTAGCCTCCCAGTTTGTGTATCCTTTTTACTACAACCCTAAAAACCTCCTACAGTATCTATGTAACAAATTTGTCCTGGAGATCTAGACACAGAAATCCTCCCATTCAAGATTCTGCTTGCCATAGTTTCAGTTATAATCAACTATCATCCAAAAATACTAAAAGAAAAATTCCAAAAATAAACAATTCCTATAAATTTTAAGTTGTGTGCCATTCTGAGTAGCATGATAAACTCTAACACATCCTACTTTCTTTTGTGTAGGGTGTTAACTGTCCCTCTGTCCAGAGTATACATGCTGTATATGCTACTTTCCTATTAGTCACTAAGTACCCCTATGGTATCAGATTGACTCTCATGTGATTGCAATGCTTGTTCTCAAGTAACACTGGGTTTAGTAAGTAATGGCTCCAAAGTACAATAGTAGTGGTGTTGGAAATTCAGATATGTCAAAGAGAAGGCATAAAGGAATTCCTTTAAGTAAAATGGTGAAAGTTTTTGACTTATAGAAAGAAATCTTATAGAGGTTGCTAAGATCTATAAAAAGAATGTGCCTTCTATATATTAAATTATGAAGGAAAAAGTAACATGTGGTTTACTGTCACACCTCAAGCTGCAAAAATTATGGCTATAGTGTGTGTGGTAGGTACTTCAGACAGGAAAAGCATTAAATTTGTGTATATATGTACAGGAAAAAACATGTTTGATATATAGAGCTTGGCAATAACCATGGTTTCAGGCAGCCACTAGAGGTCTCAGGAATATCCCTTAAGGATAAGAGATACCATTGTACTTGTATGTATCTGTGTAATGCAAATCTAGCTTAGGTGGCTTCTCACCGAGTTGTACCCATCATAAGCCTGATCTGAGGTACTATCCTGTAGTAATGGGCCCTCACCCATGCCAACTGGCACCTGGGTCCCAGTTTGCCTTCTGCACAGTTTTATCTTCAAGGAGGGCAGGGGCTCCTTTGCTGTCTGTCATTGCTTCTCCTTGCTTTCTGATGTCTCCTATTCACATTCTCCAGGCTTATCTTCCTACATCACAGGCTAAAGGGTCTCCTGGCTTTAGTTTCTTGGGTTTAGAATATTTATCACTTTATTCCAATGGATTTGTAACAATTACATCTTAGATTAAAATCTTACCATATAGCAGCTACATAAATATATTCAGAAAAACAGGATGACTATTTATAAAATGTTGACACATGGTGGCATTAATGTCCACACTCACCTGCAATGCCAACTGCAGACAAAGATAGAATAAATTATCAGATACAAAAAAAAATCACAAAGAGTTTTCTGAAAGTTTTCAAACTAAAGTGTAACCATGCTTTACTGTCTTGAAGGTACTGTTGTAGAGGACAATCCAAATAAGAAGTTAAAAAGTTCACATCTGGCACCAGTAAAGCAATGCAGAACACAACCCACAGCTTCTCTCTGCTGAGCCCTCCGCCAGTGCTGTTATTTAATTATTTCAATCCTGGCTTTGTTAGAGCTGCCAGCATTGGATTTGTTTATAGGTGTCCTTTCCTTCCAATCTGCCCTCAGGGGCTCACCCACGTCATTTGTCAGGGGCTAAATAGCCCGAGGCTAAGAGTAGACATTTACTTACAGAATCTTCAGACTCTTTTAAACAGTCCTCTGGGATTTCGCCACTGGCCATTCTGCAGCAAGAGGTTTCAAGACACCTTGCTGGGTGTTTGTTTTAATTGACTAACCTCAGTGTCCCTGTTTAAAATTGCCATAACCCACGTATGCCCTCAGTCTGAAGCTTCTAATGACCTTTCTCTGGCCCTCAACACATATGGCTGAGACAATGCAAACATCATTTGGAAGATGAGTAAATTCAATAACTCAATTACAGCTGCACCAAAGCACCATTTATCAAACTCGGACCACAGCACTTTGTCTCTCTTAGCCCCCTGTTTTTCCATGGCCAGGCATTTGGGGAAAGTTGCTAATCAATTTAGGAATGATTAAATTGAAATTTGTAACACTTTCCATTATTAAACCTTCAATCTTCATTACTGCTACTTAATGATTATATCATGGCTGAGAAAAACAAATTATGGATAGCTGGTATTGTTCAGAAAGCTGGAATTGCAAGAACATTGTCATAAATATCAGAAGTTTAATATGTGTGGGCATATGAATGAATGACTGGACTGACATGTACAAAGGAACACAAGTGGCTATTCCTTTCCCAATAAAAATATGCATTAAAATGTGACACAATATGTTGGCCTTTACTGCATTCTTTTCTTTTGTATATAGTGTTCAATAAGTTAGAGGAATGGGTCAGACCTGGCAAACTTGCATGTGTACACAAGAGCCTCATTTCTGGAAGATGCTCAATCTAAAAATTTCATCACACCCTGGATATAGTAGGTTGAGATTCTCTCTACTTAATAAGACAGGAGATGCTCTACACCATGTGTCCTCCCCGCTTTTCCCCCTGAAACTCCACTGTTAGTCTCCCACCAAAAACTCATTGACAGAATCATTTTCCTTATTGCTTTAATGACACAGCTGATATTTTGTACATGGTCTCTGCAAATGGTAGTTAATCATATTCTCTGTTTTGGAAGGCAGTGGAGACTGGCAGGGCTCCCCATCTACCTTTGGGTATTGACATTCTGATGGGCACTAATTATGGGCTGCCAAGAAATTCAAGGGAATGGAAGAATTCTTGGTGATAAAGTGGGAAAAAAATCCCAATAGGAATTGGAGATGTATAAGCCCATTTAAGCACTCTAAGAATTAGGGGGTAAATGACGATCATGATGATGACAGAATGAAAAGTAATAATAAGTGAGAGCTTAAAATGAGTCAGATGATATGCTAAGTACTTTCATTAAAATTCAAGCTTCACTATAACTCTCTGAATAATTATTATTTCCCTCACTTAACAGGTGAAGAATTGGAGGCTCAGCAAAGTGAGGGAGGTACTTGCTCACTCTGTAACATCCTGAGCAAATTCAGATGCTGAGGAACTGAGACCTCTTTCCATGGCCATCAGAATGAACCTCTGTCCCAACCATGCTTTAGCTGACCACTGTCCTGGGTGGCACCCTGAACGCATTCTTGGGGGTTCCTGAAACAGAAACTTGAAGCTAAGCCACTCCTGATTCCTGACATCCAGCAACTGCGTAACATAATGAATGGCTGCTCTCTGAACACACCATGTTGGGGTAATTTATTATGAAGCAAGATAACTAACAGACCAGTCACACATCTACAAATGGGTAGAGGCTGGACTCAAACTTCAAACCATCTGGTTTCAGAGCCTGCGTTCATAGCCACTACACCACCCTGTCTCCTTAATGCTTCCAAATTCCTCTTTTATGCATCTAGCTCTCTTTTGTAAGGCAAGAATACTTAAAGCCTGCTCCCACTGCTACCTTGGTAGGCACTTTCAGAAGCAGCTATGATCTCTTCCAGCCAGTCAATCACCAAAGAAAAATGTCAGAGGTAACACAGCTCATCATCCAGACAGATTGGAGAGTCCCAGGGCTTAGCAAGTGTGCCCTTTTCTTTGCTTCTGTCAGCTCAGGAGGTGTTTTTTTATTTCTTTTTCTTTCTTTTTTTTTTTAAATACATGCAGTACTTCCAAAGCAAACTGCTATCAATGGTGTTCAATGTACAAATATGATAACATCTCTTAATTACCTTATTTATTAGAAATGGTGAAGCAGATTAATTCACTTAATTCTATCTTCCACCTTGGGGTTTACATATTAAAGTAAATTTCCTGAATAAGAAGATCATCCTCTTATGTTCTATCCTCACTTAAAAACCAACTTGGTATAGAGGAAGCCTGTGTGAAAACATGGCAGGTCCATCTCCTCACAATGCAAATTTCATTTATGGTGAAGGCCCAGAGTGAATGCTACTGTCATGGCGTCCATCGTCCATCGATGTAGACTTTTCAACCCAGAGAAAAGGGTGGCACCAAACAAAAGGGCCCCAGCAGGAGCCTCATCTATCTCAGATCCTGAGAAAGGTCCCTCTTAGTGAGTGAAGGGGAGAAAATGAGCCGTAAGGTATTAAGAAAGGAGCAAGCTGTGAAATGAACCAAGGGCTAGACAGTGCAGTTCATGACCCTGCAGCCTCAAATGCAGCCCTTCAGCCACGGGGTTGCTAATGAGGGCCAATGCCTGGAAATTAATGGAGTGGTGTGGGGCGTTAGGGTGATGATGGGAGCAGGGTGGTTTTTCCACAGTCCTTTCTGCTCAAAGACCCAGGCTGAACGGTTATCGAAGCTTCTAGCACTTTGCTAAGTTAATATTTCACCATTATACTATTAGAACTAGCTAGAGAAGGCATCAAATATCCAAGTGTCTTCTTTACACAAAAAACAGAAGAGATTGTGAGCCCAAAAAAGAAAAAAGGAAAACAGACATACCCATCTCAGCTAGGCGCTGATGTTCTGATGAGGCAGTCTTCATTTCTTTTGTTCTCATTCAAAAGACCGCCTTTACCAAGTGGACTCTGTGAAAACCTCTATCAAGAGATGGCACCCTAATCATATCCCTCCAAAAGCCCGCAGATGGATATTTATGGCAAACACAAAACACCAAGAATACTGACTTATGAAAGGCGATTTGCTCCATCTGTGAATTGAGACCTGAAACCTTTCTACTCTCATGTTAGCTGTCATTTTTCTCCCACAAATGAAATGAATAATTCCTCCTCATGGCAGTCAATTTCAAATTCACAGGGCTCCCCCCGCCCTGAACCTATTATATTTTGTTGCATAAAACCCATCTCATAAAATAAACCTCTCAAAGTTGTAAATTAAAAAATAAACATTCTTGAGAAAATGTCAAATGCAGGCCTGAGAGAAAGGCCAAAAAATCCATTTAAGGGAATACTACAGTGAATCTGTCCCCAGAAAATTGGGGGGAAAACACTCAGACTGGTGATTGAATATAAATTCAGTGCCTTCAGCCAGTTTGTAATGAAATGAACCTTTAGCTAGGGGTTACTATATACTTTTAAAAGTGACTGTAAGATGAGCTGTGCCCATAGTGGAGGAAGATCAAGAAATACATACTGGAATATTAAAGTAAAAGCTGGGGTGAACAAACACATACATGTGTTTGCACCATCTCTGGGTACACAAACAGAAAGTCATGGAGAACACCTGCAAACAAGCATGATGGTTGCAATTGGTTTACAGAATATACCACATATAGATTGCTGAGGCTGGCAGGTTTTGGTGGTAAACCCTTAATTCCAGGGAGGTCTCCCTAAGGTCTCTGCTCAGCTTCTCACCTCCATGGTCTGGTGTGTGATTCTTAGGCATAATATATGCAAACACCACTGTGGCAGTCAGTCTCCAAGCTGGCCTGTTTGATCCCTGCACCTTCTGGTATTTACATTCTTGTGTAGATCCCTCTTCCACATCCCCAAGGTTGCTTTGTGCAACCAATAGAATATGCCAGAAGCAATGGTATCCACTTCAAGGTTAGGTTCTGAAACACACTGCAATGTCCATCATTTGCTTACTTCTACTTTTTCTCTTACTCTCTCTGATCATTTACTGTAGGGGAGGTCCGTTGACATATCTTGAGCTGCCCTCTGAGGAGGTCCACGGGGTCAGAAACTGTGTGGTCTACTGTGAAGACCTGTGACAACAGCCTGTGAGTAGACCATCCTGAAGCTGATCCTCGGCTGAGTCTTCAGATGACAGCAGTCCCAGTTGACCACTGGACTGCAACCTCATAACTGACCTTGAACCCCAATCACCCAGCTAAGCTTCCCACACATTTCCAACCACCAGAAAACTGTGAAATACTCAGCACTTACATGACAAGGAACTAAGTTTAAGGGCAATTTGTTTCACAGTAATGGACTGAGACAAGACATACCAAATTCTGGTAATGCACCAGAGAGCATGTGACAGTTTCTCATGAACTGTCTCACTTAATGCCTCATACTTGATCATGAAGGCATCATTAGTATTATTCCTATACACACCACATGGGGTTGGAATGAGAATTAAGCAACATGTAAAGCATTTAGAACAGTGTCTGGCACATCGTAAGCACTGAAGTTAGGTATCAAGACTATCATTGTACTCTACTCATACAGAAACCAAGATGCAGAAACAGGAAGAATCTAGTTCTAGGTCACACGCCTAGGACGCCACAGACAGATTCCAGGTCTCTCTGGTTCCCAGAGTCATATTTTTGGCCTTGGACACATCCTCTGACAAGCCATTAAGAACACAAAAGCATAGATGCTAAAAGCAAAGGCAATAATTCTTGCATAGTTCATACTTAGGAATTCATCATCATTTTGGATTATGTACGTTAAAACTTTGTATGGTATGGACTATTGACTGAGTTGACATTATATGTCAAAAATGCTTTCCAACATTCAAAATTAAGGAAAGCAAAAACTCACTAGTTAAAAAAGGCCCATAAAATCAAGATTTTTATTTGGTATGAACTGTTATTGAATATCAATGATATGTAGAGCATGGAACTGACTAGATACCACTATGAGGCCCTAAATCAAGGGTGTCTTTGAGATGGAATCATACTACAGAGAATATGTGTACATTGCTCTGGTCATATCCTGAGCCTCTATAGAAACTGCGACTTCCAAGTTTCCACGCCTGGGCTCACAAGTAGTTGCAGAATTTTAAACAGTCCAAAGAAAGGTTCAGCTTTTGACCTGTGTTGATTATGTCCTTTAGTACAACCTGTGTAGGGGTGGAACCCCTGAAAGATTAATAGAGCTTAACAAAAACTGCAGGCTGATCATGTTTCAGCAACACATTTGGGCCAAGTCTTACAGAATTGATTAATCAACATACAGCTTTGATCCTCAGGGCAGAACCTTAGATTCGATATAAGTCACCATTGAAAGAGCATCTGCTATCAAGATCTACTTATCATAAGACTTGTGGGGTGGGGAAAGAAATGTGGTCTGAATCTTGTTCTACCTTCAAGAATTCTCTGTTCCTTTGAGCTTAGGTAGCTTGAAAAAGGTCCTGGCTGAAGATCTCATTTAATCATGATACTGCATTATAAGAACAACTCAGCAATTCAAATTGCTCAAAGGATCCCTGATGATTTGGCCCTCAAAGGGGAAAAGTTAAATTCTTTCTGCTTATCAGCATTTCCAAGCAATTAGCAGAACCCAACCTTGAGGGTCACTCCTTGCCAGCACAGTCTCCTGAAGCGGATGAACACATTCCCTTTGCAGTTATTCCCAAGCTCAGCTTTGCTCAGTAACTCCCAAGAACACTCGGAAAGAGTTATCCACCTACCTGCTGTGGCCCAGGACGGGTAGTTGTGGAACTGATCAAATCTCTGATCAGTGTGTGGCCTCCCCTGAAAAGTCAATCACTATGTGTGCAGCTGTCTGGGAGCACTTGTATTCAGTCTCCGTAACAAGACGGTGGAGCAGCAGGCCCAAGCCTTTCCCTTCTCCCCGACTTCTGCCTCCACCAGTATCACACCCAGATGCATGGGCAGCCCAAAGAAATCCTGTGTCCCCTGCTCTATTTCAGCCTTGCTCCATGCTCCTATAAAGGAATATGGCAAATCTCATCTCAGTCTTCACAAATGTGTGCGTGTGCACATGTATTCAATAAAAAAAAAAAAAGAAAAGAAAACCATCATTCATACATGGCTGTAGGTAGTAATACTTGGTGAAGCTAGGGTATGTATAACTGAGTGAGAGGTGTAGATGATGAAGGAAGGAGAGGAAATCAGGTTAGGTACTGGGGCAGTGCAGTTCAATGGAATACAATTGCAATATAGATGCAGGCACCAGGTGCTCCAATAAACTCTTTTGTTTGTAATGTGATTTTATTGGGGGCAATCCAATTATGGAAAAGTTCAAACCATCATCCTGGGGGTAAGACCTGAGGCCAGGGTCTAACTATTAATAAGTTTGTTAATACCCCTTCTCACCAGACACACCGAATCTGCCTTTGGTCATTTTGACTGACTGTCAGAGAGCACCTGATCCTGCGACCACTGAGGCATGCAGACTGGCTAAAGTCAAAACTGTGGCCGACAAGCTACCACACTGGGGGGTTCCAGCCCCTCAGCAGTAGCTGGGGTGGGTCCTTTGCTATCTTTTTACCACCCTGCCTGATCCTTTGTTGAAATGGCATCATTAAATACCCAGCCAATAAGGCTCAAATCTAGGGTTCTGTAAGGGGCTCTCTGCTCTGAAGGCCTCTTCCAACTATAGTCTTATTCCTTCCTAAAACACATTGAATGCAAACATACTGCTCTTTCCTGGACATACTCTCCAGTTAGCATCTCAATTCTGACTTCAAAAGTTCTCTCCTCTCTCCTCTGTCACCCCCACACAGGCTAACTTCTGTGACAGTCGTGGACATGCTGAGAAGGATGGTGACATTTCCACCTTGTTCCCACACTTCATGGAGTGCTCCTTTAACGGCAAGGACACTTCTATAATTGACTCTGTACCTCCTGCTTCCAGATGATGGATCAGCCTAGAGGAGTCATGTCCTACTCTGTGTCTTTGCGCCCCACTCAGCACATGGACAGTGGCCTGAGCACATCTGTTTACATTGCTTTCTCAGTATTTCTCCCACCAAAATGAAATGACAAACAGCTCTAGTACTTTATTTTCCTGAGGTCCTGATACCTAATCTGTATGCATTATTTTATTTAATGCAAATCAGCTCAAGAATCGGACACTCACGCTAGTCCTAACTCAGAACCAAAGAGTCAGTGCTGGCATGAGTGGCTTACACAAGGTTAGAGCAGAGCTGGGATTTGGCTGTGTCTTCTGATGCAGAAACCTGCGCCCCTTGCTGGCATGTGCCTCCCCACCATGCATATGGATTCCTCTTCTGCAGGTCCTTCATGTCTGCGAGCCCTTGGCATGAACACAATGTGTGGAGATCAGACAGGCCAAAGGGTAAATGGTCATGGTATCCATCCAGGGTATATCATGTCACAGAATTATTGTCTCCCTTTACTTTAAAGTAACAAGGAATGGTGAGAATGCAATTTATTACATCTAATAAAAAGGTCTGATGACAAGATCTTCTCTCCTATGAGATAAAGAGCTGGACACAAGGGTATTAGTTCACTTCAGGAGCAGGCAACTCTCTTCTCTTATTTCATACCCATGAAAAGAAATGGAACAAAATATTTGAATTTATGAACTGCTTGTTCATAAAACACATAAAATATACTTTTAAAACTTCTCCTCATTGGAGAAAATTCAATTAGAAAAATAAAAAGACTGAGAAGAATGAAAAGATCCAAAACACACACATACAAACAAAAACCTCCAAGTCCCTGCCTATATACAAACACACACACCTAGCGAGTGGCACTATCATGAATAAATTCAGCTGCTCAGATTCCCTGCCAAATGTGAAAGGCTGGTAAATGATTTTCAACACTGAGGACATCTCTAATTGACCAGTGGTGGCGGCATGGAGTGAAACATGGAAAAGACTTTGAAGCTATAGGTGGGCTCTGAGGATAAGAATGCAATGATTGATTAGTCATGCCTGCTGCAGGTATGGGGTAGGAGCATGGAAGAGCATGCTGCTTCCTTATCAAACTCATTTTTTTCCCACAGAAATATATCATGTCTATTTAATTGCATTAAATTTACAATTTACCTCAAGAGCACTTGTATCCTATGTTAACAAGAACAAGTCTAATTCATTAGATTGTAAAAACTGTTCCTAAAAGAAAGCACACTTTGATGTAAAGCACAGGCCCCTAGAACTCCAGATTCACCCTTAGAGGAAAGCCACAGGAAAAGGAATTACAGCTGGAGCTCAATAAAGATGAATCCATTGGATAATCTCAACTCTTCATTCTTTTAAAAAATTAGTAGACAACTCTTGTTTATCCATAGTGACCATCACACACATAAGGCTATCTTACAAATCACACATTAACTACCTGGATTTTTAAAACATTTGAGGTTTTTTTTAAAAAAAATCTGGCAGTCTTCAACTTCACTTTTTAAACATCATTTGCTCCCAAAAGTGACAATTCAGGGCTGGGGATTTGGCTCAGTGGCATAAGTGCCTGCCTGGCAAGCACAAGGTTGTGAGTTTGATCCCCAGTACCAATTCGTACATACATACAGACAGACAGACAGCTGGATTCTCAAAAGTGACAATTCACTACCCATGGGTTTTCCTAACAGCAAACTCTTCTTTATTTTGCGTTCCCCAGGGCAAGCTTGATTAACAGGTTCACAATGGGGTTGCACACCCAGGACTGTCCCACATCATCGGATGCGACAGTCATGCATGTGTATGGGACAATGATGAATGCACCATCAGTGATTCAAGCTGGCAGGAATATGTTAAATACCTAAATGCAATCTGTGGAGGAGGCTGCCCTAGGGTATCCATAAAGCTTATCTGAGTGGCCCTACAACAATGCAAGTAAAGGACCTTGGGTGGTGGCAGATACCACACATAGCAATGTAGCATTTACAAGGTCTTGAACTTTCCTGTTTCTGAACATGGATTGCACTTCTCTTTCAGTAAGACAGATTCAGAAAGCTCTCCTGCATGCTCTGGTCAATCCAAAATAAGTACTACTTTTCAATTTTCATCATTTCATGCACACACAATTTTACTTTAGACACCACAGGGCTTTAGGGAATTGTTCTTGATGGTACTTCTTTTATAGCAAATTAAACTCTAGTGTATTAGAGAGTAGAAGAGAACAAACATGCGTGGCTTGCCACTGCTTTATAACCCAACGGAGATAAGACTTGGTACTTCAGGGGAGGTCAATTAAAGAAGAAAAGATCGCTGTGGCTGTCATAGAGATACCAGCCATCCAACTAGCTGATCAAAGCAGTAAGAGGGGAGAACGTCAGCAGGAAAATTCTGTGAGGTCTAACAGCTGAGCTTCATTTTAAGGGCTTCTGTCAGAAGCCATGGATATGTTCCTTCTTGAACTTGCTTTCCCCGCATGTGTAAAGGCAACACAATGAAGATGCGTGCAAAAGCAGTCAACATACCATGTTTCAGCTAGGCGCAAATGCAAGCAGAAGGCTCTGTCAACCTGCCTTTGCAGCGCTGCTGGCTGTCCCAGGAAAGAAATGTGCCCTGGGTTCACAAATGCTGAGTGTTTGCACAGGCGGGAAGTTTATTTTTGTATTCACCAGATGCTATCATGCCAGCCATCATACTGCTATTTCAAATTTCCTGCCACTCTCTCTCATCTGGGGAAAGTGGCTGTCATGTAATTAAGCAAACCCATACCTACTCTTTAAAAGGCCAAAAAGTGACATAAAATAGTTGCATGCGGCATAAATAACCTGGCTGATCATGTTATTCACAACACAAAGTCTCAGAGAAGGAAAATGTGGATGGATTCAGAATAAAGTTACAAACATAACTGGTCTACTATCCATTTGGGGCTTGTTATCACTCAGAACAATGACCTAATAAGGTGGTAGGAAAGGTGGTCACAGTGATATCAGAGACCTCTGTATAACCCACCTATTCTTCTGATTTAGGAATGAGTGCACTCTGCTTTCGTTTTTCTTTGCTTTGTCTTCAGAGGACATGGCCAGTTTTCTTAGTCCCTCTTCTAGATATGAAAAGTGCAAAGCAATCAGTGCAAAGATGGGTTGTGCTTAATTGACAAGGCCCGAAGGTCGTCTCAGATGCAGCAGAGAGTGGACGCAGAGGCACAGAGGCAGGATATTCCCAGATGTATTTAGGAGACAACATGCCTGGCTTGTAGGGTTTCAGTCAGGCAGACCAGGCTAGAGCAGTGAGGGAGGGACAGGGAGGCTGGGGAGAACCTTGGCATTCACACAAAGTAAGTGGAATTGTATTCTCCACCAGGGAGCCATCAGAATGTCTCATGAGGGAAAGAAATATAAAATCAGACATACAGAAAACTGTCCGTGTTTGACAGAATTAAACAGAAAGAATTGGAGGAAGGAGAAGATGTAGGGAAGGTAGGAATTAAAATGAAGAAGGTAAAACAGTTCTAGCAATGATGGGGCCTCAGCTCCAAAGGCAGAGAAGAGGATGATAATAAATGATAGCATAAAATTAGAACAGACAGGAACTGAGGTGGGTAAGGAAGAGAATCTAGAATGGAGGTGTCCTAGATTCTCCTCCATCCTGTCTTACTGAAGTAAGACTAGAAAGGCAGATGACGGGGAGAGAAGGAATACAACAGGAGTCTAGACTTACAAACAGCAGCTCTAGTGGTGCCGGCACCAGAGCAGTGAGGTCCATCCATAGGTGGAAACACAGATCTAGGTTCCAGAGAGAAGCAGGGGTGGGCTTAGAGTTGTAAATGTCATGAGATTACACAGAAGAGTAGAAGGGTCAGAGACTTCTGACCAGTGAAGGTGGGTGGGTGGTCAGCTGTCTCAAAGGACAGAAGGGACCTGCTGGATACGATGCAGAAAGCCCATGGCCAGAAGAGTTTCATTAGAAGATGAGAGAGGAAAGCAAGCTCTGGCACTGGAAATAAGAAAAGCAAGTATGGGTTGTTCTTTCCAGCTAGGCAGTAGTGAAGCACAGGAGAGAGATGTAGTGACACCCTGAAGGGGAGGAATGTGGCTGTGGTGGGGAGCAAAATACAGGATCAGACTGCTCAGAACCTGTCTGTGGTCCACAGACTGACAGTGCAGGCAAAACGCATGAGCTAGCTAGAAATTCACAAGCTCAGGCTCCTCAGAAGTGACTCCAAATCTGCTTCTTTGCAGAAATTCCAATTTTTTTTTTTTTTTTTTTTGGTACCAGAGATCAAACTCACAACCTCGCACCTCTTTGCAGAAATTCCAGCTGATGTGCTTGCATATTAATGTCTGGAAGGTAGTAATCCAAGCTGGTGGGCTTTCTTTTTTAAATTTTTATTAGTATAAGTTTGCAGTACATAATGCTTGCATTTATTGTGGGGTGTTGTTGCCTGAATACATCTTTTTTTTTCTTCTCCTTCTCTTTCTCCTTCTTCTCCTTTTTTATTTTTTGCTGCCTACCTCTCCTCCTCCCTGCCTGCTGCTTCTATTTCTTGCCCCCTTTCAGTTTGTAAAAGGTCTTATCTCAATCTTTTCACTTTTTAAATCACCCTCCATCTCCTCTCTCCCTATCTTGTTCCCCTTTCCAGTTGAAAAAGATCTCCCTACTTTCTGTTTTCTTTCATTTTGCTCTTTATTTATATTTTGGGTTTCTCATATAAGAGAAACCATGTGGTATTTAAGTTTCTGTATGATTTATTTCACTTAATTATGGTCTCAAGGTGCATCCATTTACCTATGAATGACTCATGTGTGCCCTTCTTTATAGCACAGTAGTACTCCACTATGTGTAAATACCACATTTTCTTTATCCATTCATGTGTTCATGGGCATATACACTGTTTCCAATATTTCGCTATTATAAATTGTGCTGTTATAAACATGGGTGTGATGATTACTGTAAATATGATGCTTTTTAACTCTTTTGGAAACATATCTAGAAAGGTGACAGCTAGGTCAAATAGAATTTGTAGTTCTAGTTTTTTGAGGAATCTTCACACTGATTTCCATCGTGGTTGTACTAGCTACATTCCCATCAACAGTGTAGAAGGGTTCCTTTTTCCAGCAACCTCGCCAGCATTTGTTGTTATTTCTTGATGATAGCCATTCTTTCTGGGTTAGATAGAATCTCAGTGATGCTCTAATTTGCATTTCTCTAATGGCCAGTGATGCTGACCAGTTTTTCACGTATTTATTGGCTATTTGTACTTCTTCTGAGACGTGTCTATTCATTTCAGTCCACAGGGCTTTCCTTGTGAGCAGAAGAGAAGGCACCTGAACCCACGGTGGGTCAATGCTCTCAAGGAAGTGAGAATAGATAAAACAGACTGAACTTTAACGTAAAGCCAGAAGTGGCATATATTCTAACATTTCTGCCTTTTCCTCAAATGGTGATGGAAGCAAGGTTTCTACAGACCTCAGTTGTCTGCCTTGTCAGAAGAGAATGAAGACACTGTCTCCAGATGTAAGCATTAACTGAGACACCACAGGGCAGACTCACACAGTCCTAGAAGAAAGCCCGACACACACAGACAGCACTCAGGAACATTAACATTTAATATTTTAATGGTATCATTGTCACATAAAGTAAGAAATATTTTCCTCCAACTCTTTTAACATCTTTGCAGAATGGGGTACTTACAGAATTCAAGGAAATGATGGGAAAAGTTTTCAGTACTACTTTTACTAACTCATACTGCCCCCAGCTCAGTGTGTCTACTATAACATCTAGAAGCATCAAAGTCAAATACAGATAACAAAGCATCATAAAGAATAGGCTTTGAGAATAGGTAACAGTATATTAATCTGCCAGCAATTTTCCTCAATGAGATCTTTGTCAAGTCCAAATGGTCTAATATAAGGATATACTAATTTTAACATATAAGAGTATGGAAAAAATTTGTTTTAGGGCAGGCACCCAAAGAATACAGGTGGTATGCAAAGGATGATGATTACGTAAGGTCTATTTGGGGGAAATTGGCAGGTAATCTGATATGTGTTAGCCTGTGTCCATGCGTAATGTTCAGAAATAAATTGTTGGAAAATAATTGTTGGAAAAGCTTACAGGCAAAGCAAGAATAATAACAACCTATAATTACAACCAAAAGGCAGGCCATGTAGCATCTCTATCAAGTAATTAACAGCATGTCTGGCAATGATTGCACGTGACTTACTGTTTCCAATTTCTTTAAGTGAATTTTAAAGCTATTACCAATGCCCTTGCCAGCACAAAGCATGGAATGTGGCTGAGCAACCCTCATGCACAAAAACTTCATCTTCATCAGAGGAAGCTAAGTGGATAAAACTGATGGGAAACTGGGGAAGAGAACACTGTGAGGAAAGACTATATCGGGAAGGAAACTGAACAATGAGCACATGACCAGACACAGGCTGGGGAGACACTGGTGCCTGGGAAAGGCTTTCTTTTAGGTCAGTGGCTTGAATCTGGTTCTGATGGACAATAACTACTAAGTTCTATGGCTGTGTAAGAGCCCATGAATGGGAGGGGTGGGATTCCGATCCCAGAAAAAGTATACAGCTGGGAATTTGCAGTATTAGAGTTGTAGGGCACTCCCAGACTGGAGTGGAGCAGGAGGTACAAGGAAAACAATCACGCCACCAACCAATATGAGTTTTAGAAAAACTGAAAACAGCCCCATTAAACCAACAAAAATGGAAAAGCTATATATTTGCTTAATTGTTATAGAGTTTCCGCTTGGGGTGAGAAAGTTTAGGGAAAGACGATAGTGATGTTTGTACAACAGTGTGAATGTAATAGAATTATTCATTTAAAAATACTTAAAGTAAATACTATCTGTGTTTTACCATTGAAAGAAAGAAAGAAAGAAAAAAGAAAGAAAGAAAGAAAGAAAGGAGGAGCCATACATTTAATTTGCCGTGTCTGTGAAAGTTGCCTCACCATAACATTGGTGAAGTTGGGAGACAGTGGTGAGAGATATTTTTGATTATTTGTGAAGCTGCTCATATCAGGAAGACAAGTTATTCTGAAGGGATTGGAAAGATCAACCTAAGAAAGCCTTAAACTTATGCTCTATTATAGTCTGAATTTTTTTCCAGTAAAAATGTCTTTTGTTTCTAAGTTGATTTCCAATGTATACTATACCCTTCCTATAAATTTGCTAAAATATATATATGCATTCAAAATTTCTCATGTCCATCTGAGCCATGAGATTAGTACGCAGCAAAATGGTGAGGCAAGTGGGAGTGGCCTGACAAAGACAAAGACCCAGGACACATTCCCACCACAGTTGTAAACACTGCGCCTGGGACCGCAGGATGCTGTCGTTAATTCTTCTGGTGTGAAATCAAGCAGGTCTCTGATAGGATGGCCTGGATCTGATGTAAAAACAGGGGATAGGAAAGATGGCAGACACTAATCTTGTGGCTGCTGTGAGTGGTTTTGCCAGCCAGTCCTGCACAGTGTACTTCTTTTCCCACTTTTAATTGGCCACTGAGTATACTGCAGAGTATACTTCTTTTTCTACTTTTAATTGGCCCAAAACCCCTCTGCAGAGCTGCTTTTTCCTACCTCTAACACCTTTAATAAATGTAAAACCTTGCTACTTTTTATGTGCTTCATGTTCAATTCTTTGTTTAGGACAAGAGCCTACAAAGGACTCCTGGGAAGAGCACAGTACCCTAGAACTCTGGTAACACATGGGGAATCAATAGATTTTCATAGGGAATGTAATAAAAATATCTCATGGTATTAATTGACTTTTTTAGGGAGAGCTCAATGTCAACTTACTACATTTTTAAAAAATAACTCCAATATCCCTACATTTACAGAGATGTTTCCTAAGTGACAATTTCAGGTTCTAAAATTCAGTGCACTTGTGTTCTCAAAAAATACTCTAACTGATTTTAAACAGCTTTTACTTTTGTCTTATTAAAGGGTCATATTGTTCTTTCACAAGAAAACAAAAGTATTTTCACCATGGGAGAGAAAAATCATTCTTGCAGTAAGTACTTAAATAATGGTGCAAAGAAACCTAGTAATTTTATACACTCATTCATTACAGCTCCCAAGAGAAAGCTGTCTTCCGAGAGGTGCACTAATCAGCCCATTACAATACACAAGATGAAGATGTCACAATTACTTGATCCAGCTAATTGCAGCTGAGATTGTCCAGGCCTTTCAAGGCTTTGTTGTTAGTAGTGACTCAAAGCTTGCCTCACTGAAAATATGTATTTTGAAATGTGGGAAAAACATTTAAATAGCCCAAATATTCAGTCTTTAATTTTTTTCTAGGTATCTAAAAACAGCTCTTGGATAGGCTGAATAATTTCTGTGTCACTATGTAAGGCGAGTGCAGACAATTTTTGGAACCTCTGTGACCTTCCAAATGATTTCTCGCTCCCTGCCAGAAGCGGGGACCTTTTCCTGCTCATTACTTACAGCAGCCACCTTTGAGGAGTTTCACAACAGGGCGTGACCTCTAGAAAAAGCACCTAATGAGCCCATGAAACCATTTTCTTCTCACATAGACTGGTGAAAAACAGCATTACATACTTACAGCAAGCTGCTTTTCTCCAATTTAAACATAAACTCTTTTCAGTAATGTTGTGAAGGAGGCACCAGGCTTTTATATTTCACAGAAGCAAATGGAAGGTACAGGGACTGTTTAGATTTTAAGATTAACTGCCAACAGATGTGTCAACTCAGGTCCCTAGCTATGCACGACATCTCTCCTAGAAGCAAATTAACTAAAATCTAAATGTTTCTATTAAAGGTTTCCTTGGGATGAAAGGCTGTGCTGTCCCTTTTAATAGGAACCCAAGGTGGCCAGGGATAGAAATACATAGGTACCATTTGGGGAAACTGAGGCCTACGGCGAATCAAACCTATCCCTGACTGTAAACATCCCTGACATCTCTATCAATCTTACACCCTTTCTCATGCCACTCTTCTCATTCCCAAGGCCCAGCCCCGCTATCTCCTTTCAATGAGGCAGGTTCTCTCCTACCTCAGGGCCCATGTGCGTGGTTTATTCTTGCTATCCAGGGCGACCTTCTTTCACCTTCTTCCCAAGTTTTCCCTTGTCTGCCACTTTCTCATCACTTGAGTTTTGTCTTAAATGACTCGTCATCCAGGAAGCTGCTTGTCTACCATCGCTAAAATAGTCTGTCACCATCTTGGTCTTTCTTTGTCCTAATCTGCTGCTTACTTCTTACCTAACCCTAAGTAGAAATTATATTTATGGGGTGGGGAACGTCCTCCCATCTTTCTCCTTTTTTACCAACATGGCTGGCGTCATGCATTCAGGAGGGCCCTGTACTGTGGGCTTAGTGCTCTGTAGTCATTGCCTTGAAACTCATAATAATTTTCTCTGCGAATTTGTATCACACAGGAAATGTGAGGAGACCATGGAGCACGCACGGGGAACTTGGAGGCAGCTTGTGTGCAGTTCCCTGGGGGCTCTGCTTGGCCTCTCCTCCCTGTCTCTGTGGCTGACTCCCATCTCCTGTAGTGACTGGGCAAGGGCAGCGCTGGACTCAGGTGTGGGTCTGTGGCACCTCAGGGTGGGGCACAGCAGGTCGCAGTGTGCTCCATGTGTGCACCATATCTGGCCATGGGCACTGCATCACCCTTGGAGGTTACCCATTGGCTGGGATTAGGCTGAAAACCCATAGAGTAGAGGGATACCTGGCTCTGCTACCACTCCTCGATGGCAGAGTCGATCAGGCAGTATCTGGCAAAGGGGTGGGCAGCTGGTGGTCTGTACATGTACTGAGTGGTAGTGGGGGTTGTCTGTATCCTGTTACTATTTCCCTGTCCTAGGAAGCACGACATTAAATACCAAACAAAAACATCCTGACAGGTAGACAGAGAAGCCATGAAAGACATGGAAGAAAAAGCTTTATATTTTAGCTCCTTTAATGTGTGCTCTCCTGCTTTTCTGAACAATGGAACATCTTGGGAATTTCATTTTGCACTGCTTCCTATGAATAATATGGCTAGTCCTGCTCACCACTGTATCTCTGGCAAACAAGAGAACATAGATTTCCAAACTTTGGTGAACAAAACCTTGCCTCCATGCCTGTCAGAATGGTTTAGGGCAATGAGAAACAGGATGACGACTTAATCGGGTGTTCCACAGAAGATCCAATATAATGCCACGGTTGGACCAGCTTGGACTTTGAGCAGTTTCCCACATCCCTGCAGGGTGTTTTCTGGTCACAAATCTGATTGCAAAATAAGGATCCAATTTTGTGAGTAGCTTGTAGAATCAGCCATGTCATTTATAGTCACATCTCTTTCTATGAGAATGTATGGACTAAAAAATCCTTTGATGAACTGATTGTAGTTGGTACCATCGGCCCTACAGAACCTTAAAGACATTTTTTCCCCAAAACAACTAATTCCATCTTCACACCCTGGCATGCCTGCAAACCTGGCAGGGTTCATCTCTCCCTCCAAGCCCCCAGCAGAGCTCCCTTTTCCTGGGTGGCCTCTCTCTCACTCTGTCTCTTTGTTTCTGTCTCTGTCTCTTTGTCTCTGTCTCTGTCTCTCTCTTGCTCTCTCTGTCTCTGTCTGTCTGTCTGTCTCTCTCTCTTTCTCTGGTACTAGGGTTTGAATGCAAGGCTTTCACAATGAGATACATTTTTTCCACGTTTTAAATTTTTAGACAGTCTTTCTAAATCACCTAGGTTAGACTCA
This sequence comes from Dasyprocta punctata, assembly GCA_004363535.1. NCBI lineage: Eukaryota > Metazoa > Chordata > Mammalia > Rodentia > Dasyproctidae > Dasyprocta > Dasyprocta punctata. Next base: position 21,457 of record RJWM01008743.1, read on the forward strand.
AACTTGCAATTCTCTTGCCTCAACCCCTTGAGTGCTGGAACTACAGAAATGTGCTACCACACCTGGCTCCCTACTGACAGTTCTATACCAGGGACTGACTTCCACCACTGCTTATGGTGGAAACCATGCAAACTCGCATGAGGAGAAGGAAACCACAGCGCTCCCGTTAAGAGTCTTATCTCTTCCATCCAACCAGCACACACTGATGGCTTCAGCTAATACTCCCCTGCCAAGAGGAGGGCGCTTGGTCCATCTCAACAGGCACAAAAGCAATTCTGGCTTCTTTGTGCACGATATGTCTACAGGGGCCAATCTGGGCAAAATCCTCACCAGCATTCGTACTAGTGACTACACAAAAGTTCTTCTCTCACTAATTCTCCGGCTATAAATTTAAATGTGAGATGAGTCAACAAAAATGGGCTTGCTCCTCTTTACTGCTGAATCAGCACGCAATCCCACTTAAGGAGAAAGGCCCGACTGTTAAGGTACAGTCACAAAGAATCCTGGCTGTTGGCAGCTGGGTGACCCCAGACCCCCCACGCCTGTCTTCTGGGGTGAGGAATGCAGGCAGCGGCTACTGCTTCTTATACCCACACATCCCAGGAGTATAAGCGACTCAGCACAGCTGGCTACCAAAGCAAACAGCATCCAAAGGCCCCCTGGCCAGAGGTGAGAGCGGGCACAGCAGTCCTCAAAGCACAGGGCCTCTCTTTCCCCCCTCTCTCAGGTCAAAACTACAACATCGGGAGCCAGCAAAAACCTGCCAGGCAAACTCTCCAAGTTCAGGGTCAGTTCAGCTCACTCCAGGAAAGCTCGGGGAGGTGGCTGCAACTCCCAAAGCCCCTTTGCTTGGCTCTCAAGTGTGACCCTCTGGTCTCCTGGCAGGCAGGCTGTAGGAGCCCCTGCAGCACCAGGGCTCCTGCTCATGTTACAGAAACTCATATTTTAAATTGCTGTAATTCTCTCCGGGGTGCTTAGGAGGCATTCTCGAAGCCTCTGCCATTCCTAGTCGGGGACTGTGCTAAGATTAGCTTATAAATGACTCAATGGTTCACCAGGGGCCCCTTTTACAGCCTGCCCCATGGAATGCAAACCAAGAGGGGTAGCTGGGGTGCCCGAGTGCTTTCTGCTGCATGGCTGGGTTCTGTGCTGGCTCAGCTGGGCCACAGACTAGCTTCCTGGAACCCATCTGAGAGGGCAGAAGTGTGTACTGCCAGCTGGGTTTTGGACCCCTTATTTAAACACAGATTTTAAACTAAGTATGAGGTCATGGGAGAAGAGGTTTGTTAATTCAGGCCACAAGGTTTTCCCATCACTGGGAAGAACAAAAGGGCCTTGTGTGGAAGGGGCCCGACTGGACCTAGCATTCCAAAGATTGCCGCTGAGGATGCTCAGCGCTCCGGCCGCAGATGAATCTGGGAACATCTGCATCAACACGTGCTTCTCGGGGTCCCCTCCGCCCTCCGGAGGTGAAGTGCATACACTGTCCAAACAGCAAGCGAAAACATCTGAGGACTGCCAGGGAGACACCCTCCACCAGCATTTTTGCAGACTGACTGCTTGGAGAATCAGCCTCCTTCCCGGGCCACATCGGGCCCCCTACTGATTCTTAAAATCAGGCCTCTGAAATTTCTAGATTGGTTCCCAACACTAAGCAATCAGTCAGAATAGTTCACAGAAAAGACCAGATTTCTGTCTTTCTCTTGTAAATGTGGAAAGGGAGGCAACTGTGGGCTCCCATCCCCTCCAGGGCCCAGTGCTGGCTGGGAGTGTGGTTACCGCAGGAAGAGGGGGTGAGTGCTGAGTTTGCCCCGCCCACTGCCACACTCTCAGACTCTGCCTCCCTGGCTTTAGGGGAATCTGAGTTTGTGACCCTCGTTCCATATCTGTTTTGGGAAATGTAGGATTTACCATTTATTCAAAGCAAACGGGAGGTGTATTTGCTGAGTACTAATATGTACAGTGCTACAGTCAATGAGTACAGATGTGTTTACCTCAAAGGCCCTTCTTCAGGATTGGAGGGGAGTGGGGTCAATGCAAGGCAAGAAAATGAGGCATACTTGTGAGAAGGTGCAGTGTGGTGCCCAGGTTTTTACGCATAAACAGTGACATGCCAAAGGGTCTCTTTGAAACCAAGCATCTGGCTGGGTGTGGTAGGGCATAACTGTAATTCCAGCACTCTGGGAGGCTGAGACAGGATGATTTCAAGTTCTAGCCCAGGCAACTAAGCAAGTTAGTGAGACCCTAGCTCAAAATTTTTGTTAAAGAAGGCTGGGTGTAGCACAGAGCAAAGGACCTGGGTTCAACCCCAAGTACTGAGAAAGAAAGGGGGGAGGGAAAAAAAAAGGAAAGAGACCAATGTCAAATGACAGAAGTTGTTGAATGCCTAGACCCAGCAAGCCAAAAGCTAGATAATCTTATTTTTCCATTGCCTGAGCCAAAGAATTGTCATTTGTACTTTGTTTTGTTCTGTTTTCAGCTGAGTCCTGTTTGGACCAGGGTTTTGACACATGTGTTCCAGGCCAATATGATCTTTTTTCACTAGCTTACTGCCTTATTCACACCAATGCTTTCCTACTTCAAAACGAGAAAGATCAAAATCAGAGTTGAAAAGTAAAAGGCTATGTTCATTCTTTTTATGTTAGCAATTACAGACTTTTAACTCTACCCATGAGAAAACCAACTTTGTCTAGGTGTCCAAATCGAACCAGTCTCTAAAGTAATTCCCTTTTCTTGGCTAACTGTGAAGCTCAAAGTAGAACAATCTTGACATACTTCCATACTTCTGCTGTGTGTGTGTGTGTGTGTGTGTGTGTGTGTGTGGTCTGTGTCTGCCTGTATAAGGTCACCGGTTAGCATCCAAAATAGCAGTACAAGAACTCAAATACCTCATGTACCATTTATGAAGGGAAATGTTTATACCTCTGGAATAGTATTTATAAATAAGTCTCATTGGTACTTCATAGGAATCTTTATTGAATTGTATTTTATATATATCTATTGTATTTAATACATGTTTATATTTTACTATACCTAAAAGCTGCTGACTTTGAATACAAATGCTTAGCTTCTTTAAGATACTTAATTTATAAGGTGGTTTTTGGTTATTTATGATCTTTTTTCCCACATAACTTTTAGAATACTTATATAGCCTCATTCGTTTACTTAGTTCCCTACACCATTTAGCAGGAAAAGACAACATCTTAAGAGCACACATCATTTACGAAGATTGCAAACTGATTTCCAGCTTCCAAACTTATCCCAGGATAGACTCTTTGGTTTATTTTTTCAAAACTAAGCAGTCAAAAATTCAGTATTTCAAAAAACTATAAATTTTTAAAAAATCACTTTACAAAATGAATTATTGGAAAACCTCTTTCAATAGAAAGATTTCATTTAGCAATTAGCTTCTGCTTTAAAAGAATTTTAATCACAGAATACACATACATATTTTTCTTAGGAAAAAAATGAAAACATTTGATAGAGCTAAAATTCCTTTTGATCATTGCCTCTTCCAAAAGAGAATCGCTTTCACGTGTATGACAGGTATTTTTATTCTTAAATCTATTTGCATGCTCATGGTATCTTTTGTTAAGTGCTATCAAATTTTATGTATTATTTTGTAATAATTTTTTTCTATAAACAAATAGGTCTTAGAGATTTTTTTGTTAGGGTGTATGCATTAGTTTCACTGCTTTTTAATTCCATACTTCATCCAACCATTCTGTGGGTGATGGATACTTAGGATGCATGTATGTATGCATGTATTTTTACTGAGGATGTTTAGAATTTCGGATTTTCTTTCTCAGTGACGAACAATGCTTCAGTGAATACCCAGGCATAAGTCTTCTCACACACAGGGTCAGAACTTCTCTATGCTCACTTTTGGAGTCACATATTTGTTATGTAAATCTTTCATGATATTGACAACCACGGTACAGATCCAGAGAAAGATTATGTGAAGTAAAACTGTTTCTCTATTTTTCGAGGACTGTTCACTTTTCGAGAGCTGGTGAACCTTTCAGGAAGTTTGCCTAAGATGAAAACCATGAACATCAGAGATTCTTTACTTGACCTAATTCCTTATTCTCCCCAACCCACTTTCCTAACCTTCCTGCCAAGAATTTCAGCACCAGTTGATCTGTTCTTAATTGATGTGTTAATTAAGAGGATTATCTACTCATCAAAGTATAGCCTTAAAAACTTTTAGGAAGTTGAAAGTCAAGATATGTATTTGAAAAAACTACTCTTAATGATGAACTTTTTTTTTTTTTTTTGAGACAGGATCTTGCTATATAGTTCAGGCTGGCCTTGGACTCACTTTGTAGCCCAGGCTGGTCTTGAATTTGCAAGGATCCTCCTGCCTCAGCCTCTTGAGTGCTGGGATTACAGGAGTGTGCCACTTTGCCCGGCTTGAACTTCATTTTTAAAATAAAATGTATGACATATGTAAAATAATGTACACACATAGAATACATGGTACAAATACATCCCCTGTGCTCACCAGTCAGCTTAAGAACATTCTCCAAATTGTTGTTACCTACTGAGACTTCCAACATGATTATCTTCACAAGTAAACACTATCTTGATTTTTATGTTTATTTTCCTTCAAGTTTTAATTAATATGTTACAGAAAAATTTAAACATACAGAAGTAGAGAGAATAATTTAATGAATTCCCACGTACCTACTCAACACACAGATTCAGTGATCAATCGTGCCTGTTTCATTTACCCCCATTCTTTTTGTGTCTTGGAGTATTTCAGGGCAAATCTCAGAAATAATGTCATTTCATGTAACTTCATATTGTATCTCTAAATACAAAGAATTTAGGGAAATAAAAGGTAACTATCATGCTGTTATCACATATAACACAATTCATCCTAGTTTCTTTGTTTCATCTTATATCCATATTCAAATTTTAACTGACAAATGTATCCTTTTTATAGTTAGCAAAAAAAAGTTAGATTAAAAAATGTTACATTAGGATACAAACCAAAAATACATATTATTTAAAAAATATGTTACTTAATGCTTTACCAAATGACCAATCTTTCCCTCAAACTGGCAAGCTTGTATTGTACAATCAATATCTCACTTAACACTATCAATCACAGTCCAGGAAACCAGTGGAGGGCAGGTCCCTTTCCCCTGTCCCCTGTAACTGTCACAGTGCACAACAGAATCACCAATGGCCGGGTGCAGCAATGGGTAGGTTTTTAAGACTGATGAGTGTAGTGATGTGGCTAACAAATGCACTAAATGACATGACTATCATGTTACCATGTGACTAATGTGCACTTTGGGCCTCATTTTCCAAGCTCAAAAATAAATGGGCAAATAAGAACTTGTTTATTTTGCTTTCTTAAAGAAAGCATATGATTAATTTCAACATGACCATTCAGGAACATTTGCTTCCCTGTTGTTTGCTTTGTACACTCAGGGAAAAAAATGTATGTTTATAAAGCAGTGGCACACATGCATTTAACAGGGAGGCTGGTAAGTGAATGATGAAACCACTTCTGTGGGGCTTTTGGTCCTGCTTTTCCTGGTGTGCTTATGAATGGCGAGAAAACACAAGAAAATCCATCTTTCAAAGCTAGGATTGTAGGTACATCTCAATTTTTAAAAACCCAAACTAGAAAGGTTCAAGCATGAAAGGGTGCTTACCAATACAATAAAATTATTTACTTAAAATGGAAAATTTCCAACATGCAGAAAAGTAAAGAGAACAGTGCAATGAGGTCTAGCTCCTCAGTCAGCTTCAACAGTTATCAATTTATTGCTAGGCTTGTTTTAACACACCTTACCTAGTTTTATGATACTGACATCATACAGAAATTGACAGGCCTCCTTGAGCTCTTCAGGAACATAAGGAAGGCAGAAAACTCCCTAAGAACTGGCAGGGCCCTCACTGGCTCTACACAGCACTGGGACCACGACAGGATCTTGTACCCACGGGAGTCCCCTCCCTCCCCAGGGCAGAAGGGCTTTGGTGAGACAGGCCGAAGGTGAAGAGGGACCTGAAAGGTGAGCAGGGCCTGGGGAGAGGCTGAGCTGACTCCATCTGAGTCTGCAGGGCTTCTGCTCCTCCCAAGACTCTATGCCAAGGTCTAGCATTTCCAGTTACTTCAGAGAAGGACAGGCCACAGATCCAGGTCATTTGCCTCTGTCATGCATAGATACAAAAATCGTGTTTTTACCCTCCTCTTTCCAAATGTGATGCACCAGGCCTTGTCACTTTATGTGAACAAAACGCTTAGTCCCAGCTCTCTCTCTGTCCTCTGATACCATGCTTTCTTTCTTTAGGGTCCATCTGTGGGAGGCCTTGTTTATGCCCTGACTAACCAAGAAGGCCCTCACCTCCAGAGTAGGGAGAGGAGGATATTTAGTTGCAACCCTCATGATGGTAGCTGGTGGAGTAGCTGGCACAGAAACTACTGCTAGCAACTGAACAGCAAAAGAGCACGGAAGACTATGAACACAGCTTCATTCCCGGCACCCCCCCACCCCCAGCTAAATACCTGAGAAATGGTACAGCACATACCATTTTTCTTAAGTGCTACATCCTGAACAATGACTGTTTGCTATGAATCACAAGCTAACTCTGCTTCATCCCATGAGTAGATTGGGAGATGGTAACATGCTCCAGATCCACAGAGATTCAGGAGGGAACTCTGTACACCACACTGGTAACATGCTCCAGATCCACAGAGATTCAGGAGGGAACTCTTTACACCACACAGGGAGGGCTAGGTGAGGGAATCACTAGTCAGCCTTGGTGCTGCTTTCTGTGGTAAAAGCTGAGGGGACCATGGCAGTGTGAATAGAAATCATACTCAATGACTGTATGTGGTGAAACCAGGGGGTCCTCAGGGCCAGTGACACCACGTGAGAAGGATAAATGATTCACACAGTTGGTCCTTAGGCACAATAAGAATCTGCTCGTTCTGTCTCCCTTCAGGAACCCGCCAACCATATGCCTCCTTTCTGGCTCCCTTTGATACCACCAGGCAGTAGCTCTGTTCTCACCAATGGTACATAGATACATTAGCGACTAAGACCAGTGATCCTGACCTCACTGAGTTTTCATGTGAAATCCACAGAGAATGACCAGGGTTCAGCTGTGACCAAGTTAAAAAGCCTCCAAAGCTCAGAGTCCCCAGTGGATGCTGGAAACTCATGGCCACGAGCTAGTTTTCTCATGGAGAGGCCACCACTCTTCCAAGGAGTCACCGCCCTTTCAGGCCCTCAGCCCTGACCTGCAGCCACCCACATGCCTGTGAGCCCGTACCCTAACTCATCACCAGAACATTCCAGAAGTATCTGTTACTATTACCATAATGCTTCTGGGTAGGTGCTCTAGATGTGAAATACAAGTTTTGAATTTTCTGCAACTCTCTTAATTCTGAAACTAACACAATCATTCCCCAGAGGCTACAAAACTGTTGATGTGTCAATAATGTGACACCAAAATGATATCTTTCAAAATGCGCTATGCCTGGGGGAGGAGGGGGTTTGCTGTCCAACAGCTGTGTCTTCATGGCCTTATATAACCTCGGTGTGATGCCGCCTCCTTGCCTATAAAATGATGACAAAACCCATCCTATCTCTGTGCTGATGTGAGGACTGAGTTAACACACACTCGATGCCTAGACAACAGCCAGTTGCCAGAAAACCCAAAGGACATTAGCTATGATTACTGTTGTGGTTGTTAGATTTCTTTCATTGTTTGGGAAACCCAATTGTAAAGAATAGCAGGACCCTTGCTCTGTGTGTATGTGTGAGATTAAGACTAAGTCTGTCTTCTGACATCTCCCCACCCCATTTTATGTGAGATGTGCCACTGTTCCCTGTCGGCCCAGAACCTCTTAACTGAATACTGGGACTATCAAATGTTAATCTCCATGGCTCCAGTCTATGTTGGTGTCATTTCCAGAGTGATCCCTCTAAAATACACCTTTAACACATTCTTCCTCAGCCAACAATAGCTACTTGCTATAGAGTGGATTATGGGCAAGATCCTCATCCTTTCATGCTGGCATCTTTCTAATCTAGTCCAACCACCCGTCAGTTCTCATTGCTACTCTTGCTGGACCACCCTCTTGACACCACCTTCAAACAGATTCTCAGCCATTTCTTTGTCCCCCACAACCATGCTTTCTAAACTCTGTTCTCTCTAAATTCTCTCTCTTAGAGCTTCTATTTGTTTTTGAAGTCTAACCTCTCCACTGCTGTCTATGTGAATTGACCCACTGACTAGTCCTTCTGCTCATTTGGAGCGGTATCATTTTTTACTCATTTGATTGGCTTTTGCCACCTATATTCAAATCCTGTCTATTTCTCAAGAGTAAGGATGGTATTATATTTCTTTTCTGTAGTCTACTTTCTCTCTCTAAAGTCTAAGGCAGTTCAGAAATACTTGCAATCTTGGGAACTTTTTGGACAAGTTAACACTATAAATGTTGCTAAAATTTGGTCATGACTTTGTGAATCTGATGCGAGTTGCAAAATCTAAGCACAAAACTCAGCTGACCCAGTTTGCTGTGAGTTTCTTCCTGACAGAACTACCTTCTCTGCTTGATTTCCATCTCCAATGAAAGCCACGCCCACAGCCTGCCTGAGCTGAAGGCACCTCAAGTCCTTTCCACTGTCCCGTGGGACAAGGGCTTCTGAGGTGATGCTCTTCATGCACGGTCCACCTGTTCCTAATAAACAGTCTCCTGTAGTTTGTTCAAAGGTCCTGTGGAATCTATCACTCAAACAGGGAGCACCTGTCCTGACTCCAATTTCCTCACTGTTTCTCTACACAGGTCACCATTACTCTCTCCTCGATGACTCCAGAAGATTCTTAACTATAGCTGTCCCTGGTATTTTCAGAAGTTTGTGTCCTGAACCCTAGGTGGATACCAAAATCGAGGGATGCTCAAAGTACTTTGTGCAAAATGACGTAGTATTTGCATATAACCTACACATATCCTCCTGTATGCACACTTTAGATTACTCATAATTCCTGGTGCAATGTACATACTGAGTAGTTATTATTGAGCACTTTTTATGGAATGATGACAACAAAAATGTCTGAACATGCTCAGCAAAAACGTAACGTGGGGGGAATATTTTCAAACTGCAGTTGGTTGGTCTGAGAATGCAGAACCATAGGTATGAAGGGCCAACTGTATTCCTTTTATTTTCAGTTACTCCCCATTTCTAGTCTAATGATGATTCATTCACGTACTGATTGTGTGCCTACCATGCAAAAAGCATAGACAATGATGGAAACAGTAATGGATATGATGTTGGGCTCTCATGGTGTCAAAAAAAAAAAAAAAAAAAAACAAAAGCCCCTAAAATTTGGCTCTCTGGTTCCATATTTCACAAGAACAAGACATGTAGATGATACTGTCATCCCAATTGTGACACAAGCCACCAGAAAATTAAGCTCAACTTGTCTCCAGTTTACAAACTAAATATGACTGGTTTCTTTTCTTTGCTTTTGTTTTCCTTTTTTTTTCTTGAGCTCTGTTATTAAGTAAAGAAAAACACAATGGTAGGCAATAAAAGAAAATCAAGTGTTATATAGGATACATGTATCTTAGTTCAGTTGGATCATGAAGAATCAAGTGAAGAATCATGACATAGAATTAAGTATAAAGCCTTTCTCCTGAGGCAATCACTATGTTTTTAGCCAAAATGATACCTTAGCTGCAGTCAAAATGATAGGTTTTGAAAAAAGATTCCATTTCCATTTCTTTAGTGTCTCAATAAATGGATTCCCATAACAGAAGAATTATCAACTGGATCTGAGAAACGATGCTTTATTCTCCATAAATTAAGGCCATTGCCAGCTAAAATTATTCTTCAGTTTCATTAATTCTATTTAATATTCATCCTTCTAAGTCTTAGTGGACTTCCCATTAGGTAAGGCTATATTATCATGATTCGTATTTGGTGGTACATGATGTTCTGGAACTGGCACCTTTAAAAAATTTTATGAAAAAATAAGACAAAATTTCATAATCAAAGAATAACAGAATAACAATAATTATTATTGCATGTCATTATCTTCAAAGTAGTTGCTCTGAGTACTGTGTAAGACATAAACCAAAAAGATTCTTACAAAAAAGAAACAGGCAGTTAATGACACAAATCTTTCTTTTCAATGAACTATGATAAACTAGTAGTATTGGAATTGGCATTTTAAAATCAGGCAATTGCAAGAGATAAATTTCAACTGTATAGCTGCAGAACAAGGAGCTTGGTCAAGGATGTTAAACAGTCATATTGAAAGCAAATCCCTTAGGAGCCCTGACATTTCTAAAGATCAGTGGTGTGGCATCTTATAGAACATTGTAGAGCCCACTCAAACAGAGGGAGACTACAGTCCAAGTCTCTTCAGGTGGAAGGAAACATGAAGACATGTGGTATCAGAGTGCCACCTTCTGGCAGAGCTACGCCAGTGTTTTGTCATTTCTGCCAGATAGGTAATTTGAATCCTGTTTAAAGAAACAAGAAAAATGAGATATTTTGTATGTGCAAAGTGGACAGGTGGAAAAGCATAGCTGTGGTTTACATTCCTGGGGCTGGGTATACAAAAACCCATTCTGGTTAGAGAACATCATACTAATATGGTTGCTAGCTTTGGTTTATTTTTAAAAAAGCAACTTTAACTCAAGTGCCTTTTTGATGTCAACATTCAAACTTTAACATTTTACTATAAACACAAAACATCATATGAAGAAAGCTGGTAATTTAGTCTTTTAAAAATAAACCATTTTTAGATACTGGACTTTCTTTTATAAGCTAAATCTAGACTTGTTTTTAATGGCTCCTTCAAATCTCTTTCTATTAGGTGCTATCTTTACAAGCAGATGTGTAAGTAGTCCTTTATTTACCTGAAGAGTCCATGGAGGTTGTAAATCTGGTGTGAGTGCCATTTACAAGTGATGGGTGGGTTAACCATCTGGAAATGCATAACCAAATCTAACATTACATACAAACAATTCTGTATTTTTCAATCTCAAGGAAACATGATTTCATTCTTTATATTACAGGCTTCAGGAAAGCAAATTATTCTTTATCCATAATTCTTTATTTGAAAATATTATTATTACTGCTGGCAATTCACTCTTTCCCAATCAATAATGAAAAACACTGCCTTTCTCCTAGTGTGATAGTTTTTAATTATACAGGACATCATTTAATGCTTTCTCCCCTGAACGGTGCAAAGTCTTAAATGACAGAATACAAGTTCATTTCCAAAAATACAACACAGCATTTATTGTGTCTCCACTCAAGTCTCTCAGTGCAACCAAACTGGTCTCAGAAACTTGGTAAAAGCTTTCAACTTCTCAGAAAGGCATCACAGACTGAAATAAAAAACCTACAATTAAAGCTTTTATACCAAATTTATACATAGATCAAGTTCTACTCTTTGACACATAGGCAAGAAAGCAAGGAGAGAACCTTGGATAGATGAGTTTTTGTGTTGATAACCTTTGCATCTGAAATGTAACTTAGTGAAACAGGAATCTGGGTGTGGGACTTCTTTACCACAGGGAATACAGATATGTTGGCAGTATCCCAAAGTCACAGGACATGTGCTAGAATCCAGTTATTCATATTTTGCCTTCTTTATTAAATGGAATTTAACATCATACTGTTAGCTATGAATATGCAATCTAGGTCTCTTGGGTACATGATTATCCTCCCTAGATGACCACCCAGTGCACCTTGTTCTCATCACTAATTCAAACAGCTATGGCAATAGTTAGCATGGAGAACAGGTTAGTTAGCAAGTGTGGTATAACAAATGAACTCACATAAAATTTACATGTGATTTAATTAGCTGATAACAGGTCCTTAATTGAGGGGCTCAAGAAAGGAAACGTATTCTTTTGGACACATAAAGGCGCCATTCAGGAAGAATAGATTTGTTTTTACTCAGCCCTTCTCAGTGAGGAACCACCTGTGCAAATATGGGGCTCCAGTTTGATGACAAGCAGGGGTTTTATGGTTCCAGGAAGATTTTCATCTCCATGACAACCTCTCTGGTTCCAAACAGAGAATGTTATGTTTTCAGAGTCAACATCTCAGCCACAGCAGCATACTCCAGTCAGGCTTGCAGGGCATCTGAACGGTCTTTCTTGGACAGCCATGATTCACTGGGTTGCTTCTGCCAAATCGCTGCTGGCTGCTGAGTCCAGATCTGACATATTCTGCAATGACTCCATCTTTTGGGTGCCAAGTTTTCAAGAAATGAAGTAAGGCTCTGACTCAACCCCCTACAACTACAAAGCACTTTTCCCACGTCTAAACTGCACACCACCCTCTATTTCTTTGGCAGCCCTGGTGATGGAACCCAAGGTCTCAGGCATGCCACCATGGAACTATACTCCCAACCCCATACTACATTTTATTCAGGAGGCTTTAAACCAATTTAAGTCACTAGATTTTACATAAAAAGATAAAAGTGCATGCATATAATTTAATTTTTTATGACATTAGTTAACATGATTAATTGATATGGGGGAAATACACAAGAAGGTTTCCTGGGAAAGTCTCTCAGAATAAATATGGAAAAATCCCCAAACAATGATGTGCTTATGTGAATTGTGCTTGTGATGTGAAAAGGAGAGTTTCTGCACAACTCCAGCAAGTGCCCCTGGCTCTCTGGAAATGATATTCTCTCAAGTTTTTGATATATAGCCAAATCCCATTCCTGTTCTAAGATAGCATGACACCCAAGGGAGGTGGTTTGGAATTTAAGAGTATGAGATTACCCAGCTGAAGGCAAAGATTCTGTTCTTTTAATTGAGAAATAAGCTGTCCTTCTATATACACATGCCAATTTATGTCATTGGTTTCCCATGAACAATCATTTAGGGCTCCTTTTGGTAGGATAGAGTCCTTCAAACAAACCTGAGTTCCTTCAAGTGCAGACTTTGATTCCAGATTTAAGGCACAGAATTTGGCTCAGAATTAAAAGCCATAGAATTTAACTCATGCATCTTTCCTTATTGTGTCAAGTTTGTTGCTGTTTTAACAGAACCAATCTAAAACACGCTGGGTAGAAACAGTGCAAAACAACAAATACACAACAAATTCCTCTAACAAAAATCACAGAACACCAAGTTGATCAAATTAGAAAAAATTTAATCTATATGACAAACCAGCAGACCTACTGGTCCCCAAATGAGGATGGCCTAACTGTCTATCTTGTAAAAATAGTCTATTAAATTTACTAAGTACTTGAAGACTGAAACACTCCGTTAATTATTATTTATTCAATATGTATTAAATAACTTCTTTATTAAATATTATTTATTTTCATCAATCAGAAGCTCATTGAGGTTGGACATAGTGGCATAAGCTTGTAATTCTAGCACTTGGGAGGCTGAGACAGGAGAAGTAAGGTTTTGAGGACAGCCCAGGGTACACAGCAAGGTCAAGGTCAGCCCGAACTACAAAGCAAGAATTCAGTCTCAAAAATACATACATACATACATACATACATACAAAGGAATGAGGGTTCTGTTATAGTGTACTCGGATGGTCCTCACTTAAGCCTCATGTAATCATGGGTGGGGCTGAGTCCGGTGTTTGTGATTGGTTTGTTGTTTGGTGCTGGGAATGGTGGTGTAGTGTGGTACCTGCCCAGGGGTGGAGCCAACATACAGTGTAAGGGTGGGAAGAAGGTGTGTCTCTCTCTTTTGCCAATTTGCAGCTTGCTGTTTTGTGGTCACCATGAATAGTTGTCCCCCTTGCCGCCATGCCATGCTGCCTTGGAGCCAACTAAGTATGGACTAAAACCTTCAAGAACTGTAAGAAATAAACCTTTTCTTCCTTCATTTTGGGCATCAGGTGTTTTGTCTCAATAACAAGTAAAAAGTAACCAAGACAGAATTTGGAACCAGTCAAGTGGGGTCATTACTGTGACTAAATCTGACCATGTGGTTCAAGAGCCTTTGGGAATGGCTTGTGGGAAGAGTTTGGAAAGTTGCAGAGACGTCACCTGAAAGAGTGGTGCTGGAACAGCATAGGCTGTTCCATACGGGAGATCCTGGTCAGAGCTCAGGAGACCAGAAGGCTGATAGAAAGCCTGCTGGTAAAGACCAGGCTCGAAAGGTTTCTGCTGGGAAGGACTGCATTAGTTGTTGGACTCCACATGATGTGTGTTATGCTTGGCAGAAAGTTTGTCTGCATTTTGCTTCTGTCCAGAGACTTTGCCTGAGACTAAGATTAAAGGCAGCGAACTGATTAATCTGGCAAAGGAAATTTCAAGGAAGTCAAATGTTGAGGCAGTGGAATGGCTATTGCTGGGAGATTTTAGCCAGATTTGTGTTGCGAATCAAGAGCAAAGAGCCCAGCATGGTGATTTAAAACATTGAGTTTGGCCAGAAAGCTGTAGACTGTAAAGCTAAAGCTGAGAACTTAATTGCTGAGAAAGAACAAAGAAATAAAAAAGATGGTCTGAGGTCATCCTGGGAAGCAGTGGGTCTCCACCCTTTGCATCCTCAAAACTACAAAAGTGAAGGACTTTGCTTAGAGGAAGGCACAGAGCACTGTGTTCTAGAATGGCAATAGAGGCCACAGGAGTTTCCAAAATGGCGGCACCCACACCAGATTCCAGAATGGCAGTGGCATAGAAAAGTTTTTCCTCACAATCAGGTTCTTAGAACTCAGGAGCCAGGCACTTGACACCCTACAGACAAGAGAAGAAAACCTGGCTACTGCTCCAGTTGGCAGTGGACCTTGGCAGCATTCATGTGGTGTTGGTTTTAAGGCAAGGAAAACGCACAAGTTCTGAGGTTAATGCAGCTTTCACCCTGATTTCAAAGGGCCTGGGAGGCCAAGCAATGTGCCTCCGAGAAGGCAGTATATAAAGATGTAAGGGTGAAGCCTGAAGTGCAGTAGAGAACTCAGAAGTTTAAAAAAGCCAGGAACATGGATTATCAAGGAAAGCTGCAAAAACCAAGCAGACTGGGCTTAAGAGACAAGCTGTAGGAACTAAAGCCCCTGAAAGTGCCATGGGGATGGAGTCGCTCAAACCCTTTGGAACTCACAATTTGCCACAGACTGCAACTATAGGACTTGATGTTTGCCCTGCTAGATTTTGGACTTGCTTTGGTTCCAATGCTTTGTATTCCCCTGTTTGTAACTTTTGGAATGGTAATGTTTATCTTGTGCCACTGTATGTTGAAAGTGTTTAACCTCATTGTCATTATTACAAGGGGTTACAGTTAAGAGCTTGCCATAGATCTCGGAGGAGATTTGGGACTTGGACTTTTCAGCAATGCTGAAACTGTTAGGACTCTAGGAACTCTCAGAGATGGACTAAATGTCTTTTATATTAAGGATGTACATGAGTCTTTGGGGGACTAGGGGTGGAATGTCACAATGTGATCAGATGGCCCCCACTTAAGCCTCATGTAATCATGGATGGGGCTGAGTCTGGTGTCTGTGATTGGTTTGTTATCCAGTGCTGGGAATGGTGGCGTGAGTGTGGCAACTGCCCAGGGGAGGAGCTGACATACAGTGTAAGGGTGGAAAGAAGGCGTGTCTGTCTTTTGCCAGTTTGCACCTTGTTTTGCAGACACCATGAACAGCTGCCCCCCCACCACACCATGCTGCCTTGAAGCCAGCTGAATATGGACTGAAACCTCCCAGAACTGGAAGAAATAAACCCTTCCTTCCCCAATTTTGGGTGTCAGGTGTTTTGTCTCAACAAGTAAAAAGTAACCAAGACACTATCTGATGGGCATAATTTTTCTCATATTGTGTAAACTTATAGTGGTTTTTATGTCTTTCTGTTTGAAAGAGGAGGGTGAAGTAAGTGTGTGGTAAAACCAATTCTCTTCAAAAATCTGAGGTTAAAAAAAATTAAACTGCACTGGGTTATGAAACCTACTGATCTCTCCAAAAATTTTTCCCACTCATGGTCAGAGAGTGAGTAGTTTATGAAGAAACTCAGGCCTTATGGTTCTGGAACCTGGGCAGTCCAAGGCCAAAGCTGCATCATGAGGTTTTGCAAGGGCCTCTTTCATGTCCTCATGTGGCAGAAGGGGTGGACAGGAGAGCAAGGCCCTGTCCCCACCCACACACCTAAACCTCTTTTATGAGGGCCTTTATCCCTTTCAAAAGGGAGAGGCCTCCTGGCCTAATTTTCCTTTAAAGTCCTGCTCTTAACACCATCTCCTTGACAACACTTGTGTGTTAGAGGTGACACTTCAGCACCATAGAGATGTTGGGGTGAGGGTGGTGCCCCCTGGGCAGGAAAGCACAGGCTCCTGGGTGGTCAGGCCAAACCTGTGCAGCCCACAGGCAGAGCAAGAAAGCACTGTAGCTTCTTGATCATGTGATTCATGATTTTCATCCTCCATATGTCAGGAAAAAGCAAATTATATACTGGGATACATGTCTGCAAGATGAAATGGCTGATATCTGGTACAAATAAAGCTTATCCATATAAAGTTTTTAAAGATGAAACACCAACCCAATTACTGGGAAGGAAAATAACAAATGCGCCTCCAAAGAAATACAACTAGGCTTTGAAAAATAAAACAAAGCTCAACCCAGTTAGACATCAAACAACTAGTAATTTAAATAATGAAATATCATTCTTTTTATTCAACAGCATGGCAATGATTAAAACTATAAGCAACTTTGCACTTGTGAAAGGGCAGGAGAAAGCCTTGCTTGGACGTTATCCATGGAGAACAACACTATTTTCCTGGGGTGGTACCAACATTATTAGCACAAAAAAACTCTCATTCTATTTCTTTTTTTTTTAAAGCAAAATGGACAAAAGGGTAGAAATAGTACAGAATTTCAAAAAAAAAAGTAAGAAATCAATACTAGTTAATATATTGCATATTGTTATCTTAGAAGTAGTTGTTCAAGTTACAAGAAATAGGTATAAAAATGATCAATCAAAAAATGACAACATAAGCTATTCTTTTTGATGAACTAACAGAGTAGTAGTAGTATAGTTATCTATCTTGAATACTTATACATACATAAAGTTATATATATATATCTACATACATATAATCTTTTCCTTTCTTCCATTTCTCCTTTCCCTTATTCCAGATGTTCTTAAATTTTGAGCACTTTTCTTACCTTTCATTATTACAGTATCTATTGTACATTTTGGATCTTAATACTCTTTCAGTTTTTTTTATTATCATTATTTATTTATTTTTTATACTAGGGAGATAGTACGATATTTATAAATGTGAGTTTGCTTTATTTCACTTATGAGTATAGTCTCAAGTTGCCTCTGTTTACCTGTAAAAGTCTCAAGATTATCCTTTTTTAGCTGAGTAATATTCCATTGTATGAAAATATCACATCTTTTTCATCCATTCTGCGGTTGATGGGCATTTTGGTTATTTCCAAAATTTAGCTATTACAAATTGTGCTGCTATAAACATGGGTGCACATATTTCGCTGTGACATGACATTTTCAATTTTTCTGGGAAAATACCCAGAAGGGGAATAGCTGGCTTGAAGGGGATTTCCAATCCTAGTTTTCTGAGGAATCTCCATACTGATTTCCATCGTGGTTGCACCAGTCTACACTCCCATCAACAGTGGAGAAGGGTTCCCTTTTCCCCACAGCCCCACCAACATGTTATCAGTTGATTTCTTGATGGCAGCCATTCTTTCTGGAGTGAGATTGAATCTCAATGCTGTTTTAATTTGCATTTCTCAAATGACCAGTGATGCTGAACATTTCTTTATGTACTTATTTGCCATTTGTATTTCTTCATCTGAGAAGTGCATGCTCATCTCAGATGCCCAGTTTTGGATTGGGTCTTTGAATTTGGGAGGCCTGATGTTTTTCAATTCTTTATGTGTTCTGGATATAAGTCCTTTGTCTGAGGGACACTTGGCTAAAATTCTTTCTGATTCTGTGGGTTTTCTTTCCACTTTATTGGTGATTTCTTTTGAAGTGCAAAAACTTTTTAATAAAATGAGATCCCAGTTGCTGATTCTTTGAAGTACTTCCCGTGCGGTTTGCATTTGGTTCATGAACTCTTTGCCTACCCCTATGTCTTCAAGATTTCTACTTACCATGTCTTCCAGTAAATTTAATGTTTCTATTTTAGTATTTAGATCTTTGATCCATTTTGACTCTAGTTTAGTGCATGGTGATAGACATGGGTGTAGTTTCAGTCTTCGGCATGCGGAAAGACAATTTTTCCAGCACCATTTATTAAAGTGACTATCTTTCTTCCAGTGAACAGGTTTAGCCCCTTTGTAAAATGTAAGGTGGCTGAGTGTTTTTGTAGTTGTATTTGCATTCTAATTCTTAAGGGAAATGCAAATCAGGCAGAAGGATTTACATATAACCACCCCTTACAGTAGTAAAAATGACAACAGTAATAAGGGAAGTTACATGACAGGAATACACTGAACACCACATAGCCCTTAAAAGCACTAGAGCTAAAAGCTACTGAATGACAATGACAGAGATATGGTTTATAGTATGCTCAGTAAAACTAGGTTACAATACACCAGGAAGAAAATCTTGTTCAAAATGTATGTGGGAGTACATATCTTCATTATCATTTTTTTTTCTCCAACACATACACACTCCGTATCACATACTACACATGTAAGTCACAGGCCAAATAGAGTAACAGGGTTTTTCTGCATTGGGAGATGACAGCTCACTTCTTACTCTGGGTTTTCTTGATAGTTTTAGAAGTGGATCATATTACTTTAGTAACTTGGAGAAGTTACAGAGTTTGATCACGTCAGGTCTAATTAGAATAAGATGTATGCAAAATCACTACTGGCAGATGAACACTTGGCAAAGAAATGATGGACTTAAATAAAGCCTTAGCCAATCTCTAAAACTGCATATGAAAAGGAACTCTCAGTTATTAGCAGCTGTAAGTCAGATCCTCTAAGAAAATTCTGTAACCAAGCCGAAGCCTCTACCTTACTTCTCATTCTTCACATCAGCCTTGGCTATGAACTAGAAACTGGCTGTAAAGAAACCACTCTCCTGTATGCACTGAATCCCCTGGGCTGCAGCCACCACCAGAGAACCCCCTCCTATCCTGTAACTTTGAACGAGTAATGCGGCCTTGGACAGAGTAATTTCCCAAGAAGGCTTTCCTCCCTGTGGTTATCAGAGCCATATGCCCAAGGTCAGCCTTACATCACTCTCCAGAAATCTGGAGACAGCATAAAAGAAGCAAAGGAAACCCAAATGAAGGAAAGAAGAAAAACCAACCAAGTTTCTCTATGCAGAATCTTGTCATCATGGTGGTCAGTTTCATTTCAGAGCAACACAACAGGCAACGGTGGTGTTTCCAGTTGGGACCAGCTCTGTTGCTTCCCTTACATGAGACAACATTGACCAAAGAGACCACTAGATGGAGATCTAGGAATGAGCGGATGTCAGTCCTAATGAAGACCTGCAAAGAAGTCTTCTGTTAGTGGAGGGTTCTAGCTCCCAGGTAGGGCCTGCTTTTAATTTATAAGAGGGTCTTGAACTTCTCTGGAAATGTCAGCATACTGGGCTTTCTATTAGAAATTTGTAAAATAGGAGAGTACAGCAAAACTAGTAAGTTGGGAAATATTTTTTTTCTCATTCCCATTCATTTCCCTAGCCTCCTTCCCAAGGACTCCTCCTCCAAAAGAAAACAAAAAGAAAAAAGAAAAATAAACTCTTGGCAACAGAGCCACTAATGTCCCTCTGAGGTTCTATTTATGTATGATGACTGTGGTTTATATAGACAAACCTGAAAACTCTGCCAGTGGCAAAGACAATTCTGTCCCAGGGCTGCCCAGTGCCTGTTCTCTGTAAGCCCCCTGCGGCCGGTCCTGCCTTGCTGCCTAGCGAGGGCACTGGTATTGGTGCTTAGCTTTCATAAGCTGCCTCAAATCCTTTGTGGAAGGAGGCAAGATGTAACATTGTAAAAACATACAGGCTTACTCTGCTATTTATATTTCTCATGTATTTGACTTTTCCTTTCTTATTTTCCAAGTCCCTTTTGGAGGAAATGACTTTGCCTGCATGTTTAAGCTGGAAAACAACTACTCTGGGGTTGGTGTGACTCCAGGATAACACAGTTACTGAGCACCTCTCCTGTGGCAGGTGCTGAGAAGGTGCTGGAGACAGATTTGCTGGGCCACAGATTCACACAGTCTCAGCCTTGAGAAGGTGGAAGACCTGGTCCTCTGCACTGTTCCCTAATTTCTCCAATACGTGTATTAAGCCAATCTCCTCATCCTGTCTCAGTTCCTTCATCTATGAAAACTGGGGCTCTGAACTGAACAGCACACGGAGCTTCTCGTAGAGTGCTATTGCTCAAGACAGAATTCTCCACATTGATTAACTTACCAATAACTGGGCTTTGAGTCCTGGAGGGCAGATGCATCTCACCTGGGACATTTCAACATCATCACACCCGAATTTATTTATTTATTTTTTACCTTGGGAAATCAGGCTTTTGGGGCGTCAGATGGAAAACAGCCTCTTCCCTTACTGCCCAAGCAATCCCAAATAGTTTCTTTTGGCTCTGGGTGAATAATCAATTCTTGCCAAAAGATGCCTGAGTAAACACCAGACAATTTCCTGCCTTGAATCCTGGCATGGTGGTGTTCTTCTCTAGGACTCTCTGAAAACCACCACAAATGTTTCCACCTGGGGGAACACCCCCACCCCTTAGATGCAATAATTGCAAATGTTTTGAAAACAACAGATTACCTTTAAAGAAGAAGTGACAACAAAAAGCCATTTGTTTCTTCTACCATGACTGGTTCATTTGTTGGACACTGGGGCTTGGGACTGGGGGAGGAAAGTCCTCAAACAAATGTTTATCAAAGAAAGTATTCTGATCATCAGGACTATACCCTGCAGATTTGCAGCAGGCATAGCAAACTACTCAGCTTGAAGATTCTACAGCTCCACTGCATACTTTCTGTCTCATGAGGGTAACTCCATTCATTCTCCTGTTAATTCTTGAGCCACAAATCTAGCACAGCTGTAATATACATAAAACTTGTTGCAGAATGTTTAAAGTCTGGTCTTGCCCAGGGCCAGCAGGGTTCATTTCTAGGTTTCTACCTGAGAAGAAACAGCAGCTTGCAAGCACAAGGAAATGCACAGAGGCTCAGAGCAACATCACTTGGAAAACAAACAAAACAACTTCAAACAATCTAAATGTCTAAAACAGGGCAACAGAGCCGGGTGTGGTGGCACACACCTTTAATTCCAGCACTTGGGAAGCTGAGGCAGGAGGATCGTTGTGAGTTCGAGACCAGCCTGGGTTACAAAGTGAGTTCAAGGTCAGCCTGAACTGCACAGTGAGACCCTGTCTCAAGAAATAGGGCCAGGGATTTAGCTCAGTGGCGTAAGTGCCTGCCTGGCAGATACAAGGCTGTGAGTTCAATCCCCAGTACCAAAAAAAAAAAAAAAAAAAAAAAAAAAAAAAAAAAAAAAAAAAAAAAAAAAAAAAAAAAAAAAAAAAAAAAAAAAAAAAAAAAAAAAAAAAAAAAAAAAAAAAAAAAAAAAAAGTAGGGCAATGGATAAAGTTTGTGCATTATGGTAGCAAAGATGCTTGAGCAAGAAGAAATTAAAAAGATCATGCCAGCATAAAATACAGATGGAAAGAATACACATTAAATGCATAGTAGGAATTTACTGCTGCAGTTTTCTGGGAGAGGGGGCAGACCTAAGGGCAGATTTAGTTATGGATATGCCACTCTGCAATTCTAACACCAACATGAAAAAATTTATTTGTGTTACCACCTTTCAACATATACACAAAAGGCAAAAAAGCAAAACACAAATGAGATGTGTAAAATGCTTTGAGTGGTGGTAGCAATTGGTGACTTGATTTCCCTGGTGTGCTTTCTTTGTATTTTAAATTCATCCCTTATCCCTAATAGAAAAAAAACGAATGAGCAAACCTTTGTCCTTAGATAGTCTCCTGGATTCCTACCAGTAGGCAGAATAAAGTCTATTGAAAACTCTAGCCAATGCCAATAAAGAAGGGCCCAAACAGGTAGCTAGGATACTCCTTCAGCCACATCTCATCCACGCTAGTAAAAAGTCCTCCTTTATAACCATTCCTTCTTAGATCTTGGTATCCACAGGACACCCATTCCATAGCTAGGGTGCCCATGAACCACAGCCCCAGACCTGACCTGCAGGTGGGGTGAATCGTGTTGGATTCCACATTTGGTCTTGCTTCTGTATTTGGACACTCTGTGGGAAGCAAAGTTTTAATGCTGCACTTGCCCCTGGAGCTAATGACTGCAGTGCTTCTCCTCCTGAAATCTCACCCCTGGGGCAGCCGTTCTGAGGCAGACCAAGGGATGGAAGCAGAAGAGGGCCATGTTTCCCACTGCTCTGAAGTACCGTCCACAGTACCAGCACACAAAGCAGAGCACGCTGGAAAAAGCTGTTCTGCTGGCCAACAGAAAACAAACCCATGTATTTGGACCAAGCTTTGTTGGCTGCGCCTAAAACAGACACCTCATTGTGCTCAGTTTAAAAGAAGCCCTTCGGAAGCGGGGCTTTTTGGGCTGACAGTTAAATCACAAAGGCCGGTATTTACATGAACAGCTTCCAACCGTCCAGCCAAATACATAATATTTCTATTTCACAGGAACCAGGGATGGTAAAGAGACAGAAGCCAGGGAGACCAGAAAGTAAACCTCTGATTAATATGAATGTGTTTAGGAACCATAGCTTATATTCTTGCAAGAGTTCACACACTCCTTCTGTAAACAAGTTTGTGTGTATGTTTTTATTTTAAATTAAGTAACTAATGTAATAGATCAGGATACACACATATACTTGTCTCAGGAAGGCTTTCTTCTCATTAAATGCAGTACAGCTTGGGAGCTCTCAGCCATCCAAGTATTAGCAGGGAAGCTGCCTAATTCTGAACTTCTGAGGAAAGTACAGCTCCACTCACCCCTAGCAGCAGAGAACCATCCAAATTCAGACAGGAAACACCTGGAACCCCGGGCTCCACTCGGAACACACTTTACATTTCGAAACAGATGATTCTGGATTGTTCATAAATATTTGTCTTGTTTCAATAAAACACTCTCCAACTAGTTTCATAAGCCCTTGGTTCAGAAGGCTAAAATGTAAGTACACGCTACTAGTTGTCCACATTCTTTTAACATTGCATCTATTTATGTGGATGCTATCCTGGAAACATAAGACCCAATGGCGGCATTTAACAGTGTCACAAGCGAATTCTAGTTCTTTTGAGGTGGTGGTGGGGGGTAACTTTCCTTCCAGACATAAAACACAAATCATACTTATTTTCTTTAAAAAAAAAAAAAGAAACAGTTGAAATAGAAATTAAACAGATTCCCTAACTTGCCTATTATAGTAAACAAGGTCTAGAAAAACCCTTCAGGCAGCTAAGAAAAGCTTTGCTGTAATTATTAAACCTCCAGCTATAGGATAGTCAAATTTAAGGCCTGATAGCCAAGTATTCCCTCATACCTGAGCATGCTGTTTTTAAAAAGCAGTGTTTAGACACTAACATGAAAATTAGCCCAGTTTATATGTAGAAAATTAATTTTTAAAGGCTATTTTCTTCCAAATTTTCATGTTGTCCAGATTTCCTACCATGTCTTTGGAGGTATATTGTTTTCACTTATTTTAATACATACTTTGACATTCAGAAAAATGAGTGTTTTCCACATTCAGAGAAAGGAGTGAGGAGAAAAAGGAAAAGATGAAACTTGTTCAGAGCAGTTACAGAGATGATGGAGAAATTGAGGGTGGAAGGCATCTTTGAAAATTAGCCAGGGCCACTTCTCGGGCTTGAACATAGGATGCTGGCCTGGCCTGCCTGCCAGGGAACTCAGATGGTCCCCCATCTACCTCTAATGTCAAAAACAAAATGGAGTAAGCAGGGGTTGCCAAGGAGTAAACTGGAAAGTGAATCACCAGAAGGTAAACTTTCAAGTACCACCTAAAAATTGCCCTGAGTTGCTTGCTGTTTTTCTGCTTTTTAAAACAGTTGTAATTAAAAATTCTTCAACTGAGCATAAACTGTTTTGAGTCTAGCTAAGAAATATCAGCCCACTGCCCCCGTTAGTAGTGAAGATTAGGCTTGGCAGTGATAAGGGATTTCATAGAGGCTCTTTGGAACCATAAAAGGCAGCAGTTAGAGGTAATGATAAACTAATTCTGAATACGGGCAGCAGATGCTCGTCCTAGGTTAATGATTAACAAGTTGGACTCTGGCCAGTTGAGGAGTTGTTTAAGCAGCACTCCTGAGAAGCAAACCTGTTAACATGCGCTGTCTGCAACTATCTCATCGATTTCTCTGTATCAACGCAAACTGAACTATAAGTTAGTTTTTATCTTTCCGTGCCTCAAGCCAGGACATTTAACATGCAGGTCCTACACTAAGACTAAATCTGAAGGTTGGATGATTTTCTAGGATTCTTAAAATTGTCCTGAAACATCAACCATAGATATATTCCTTCTCTATTATACTAATTAGTCTGACTCACATTGAGGGGTAACTGGTAATAGTTTAGTGTGCAGTTCTTGAACAAATTAATTTTTATTATTTTTGAAAACAGACGTGTTGATCAGAGTATATGTAGTTAAAAGATATGACCAACTTGCAGAATCTTGCTTGCTTCTATACTCAAATCTTCTGAGACCTTGTGGTTGACAGATTGACAGAGTTGAGGCAAGCAGACCTGCTGCAGCCAAACACAAGAGGACCATTTAGGACATTCAACTATTTTTAGAAACAATGCATTCTGATGAGGGTGATTAGTAATGCAAATGTAAAATCACCTTTGGTTGGAATAAGCAAGACAAACAAGGTCTGCTTAGAAGTACAGTGCTTATGTTGCCTTTGGGATTAGGGACTGCTGCTTTGGTCCTGTTGAAAGGCAGATTTAACAGATTGAAAAACTGGGTCTCCTTAGGAGTACTAGGATCTGTTTGTATTGGTTGGCTCAAGATGCAGTTAATGCATTTAAAGTTTGGGGATGACCCTCAACTACTCTTCTTGGGGAAGACTTGAGATAACTGAAAGAAAATAAACCATAATATCTGTGCATTTGTGCAACTACAAAACATGGTTCTATGAAAGATCAGGTTTTAAAAAGCCGTAGAGTGAAAGTGTTGAGTTGGAGAACTAGGTGGCAAGGGGGGCAGCCATGAGAGTTTACTTAGATCTTGTCTAGTCAAAGTCTCTGGTGTTGATTTGGCTATGAGAACCATGAGTGTACAAGTACACTTCAAGTACTATATTTCTAGTAAATATCTGACCTAAAAATTTTCAACCAATAGATGTGAATCTTCTATAACCTCTATTTCACATTTCTGAGTTCTGATTCTTTGATGAGTTTTCCTGGGTAACTGGTACAGGTTTTATAATGCAGGAAACTAACCGTCAGGATCCCACATAATAACCAGTCCTAAACATTTAAATTTTTTATTTTAAAGAGAATAAAACAAAACAAAACAAATTAGAACAGAACAATGCAAGCAACACAGGACTTCAAAAAAAGACAACAGGAAATCAACAGTGGCTACCATAATGTCTCTTGTTTTCTTTGAAACAGTTGTCTATACCTTCACACACAATAAATTCAAGAAAAACAAAAGAGTATAAAGCCAATCAAAACAAAAGAATAAAACCATTATGGGACTTCAAAACAAGACAATAGGAAATCAACAATGGCTACCATAATGTCTCCTGTTTTCTTCAAAATAGCTGGCCATACATATGCTTCACACATATTGAAATCAAATAATAGAAAACAGGCTAAAACCAATCAAAACAAAAGAATGAAAGCATTACAGGACTTCAAAACCAGATAACTGGAAATGAACAATGGTTACTACAAGGTCTCATTTTCTTCAAAACAACAGTCCATACTATCACACATAATAAAATCAAATAAAACACAACAGAATAAAACCAATCAAAATAAAAGAATAAAAGCATTATATGACTTCAAAACAAGATGATAGGAAATCAACAATGGCTACCATAATGTCTCATTTTCTCCAAAATAGCTGTTTATACCCTCACATAATAAAATCAAACAAAACAAAACAGAATAAAACCAATTAAACAGAAGAATGAAAGCATGATAGGACTTCAAAACAAGATAATAGGAAACCAACAATGATTACCATAATACATCCCATTATGTCCAAAATAGCTGCCCATACCATCAGACACAGTAAAAATCTAACAAGACAGAACAAAACCAAACATAACAAAATTATGAAAACAATACAAGAGTTCAAGACAAGACAATAAGAAATTAACAGTGGTTGCCACCTTTCAATCCTTGGTGTTTCCTCCCCTATCACTTTCATAATATCTATTGTGCTTTTTGGATGCAACTGGAGATCATGTTCATGGGCAAAACAGTTTGAACTCATATGGGTGAACACTAGCATAAAAGCAGAAGGAGATAGTGGGTTCCAACCCTAAACTTAATGCATTTTTTGTTGTTGTTGTGAAATGTATGTTTATCCTGACACTGATTAGTTGTATAACGAATCCATGGCAAACTACCAGATCAATTTGACATTATTTCTTCAAGCCTGAGGTTTGTCAATGACTTCAAATTTGGAATCTTCAAATTTGAAGGTAGGGAATGTGCTCATGTCTGCTTTACCATACATTTGCTTAAGCTTAAAAAAGCTCTCTCTCCAGATCATCTGGAGAACTTAATGCATTTTAACCTAAAAGAAAGGAACACACTTTTGAGATTGGAGAGTTGTGGCCCAACAGTAAGATAGATACCAGTAAAGGCTCATCATGTTCCTGGCAGAGATGAGCATTTCACCTACATGGTCTCGTTTACCAGTTCTGTAAGGAGATCTTGCTCATAAATCCATTTTGCAGATGGGGAAGCAAGCTCAGCCAGATTCACCAGGGCTTCTCATGTGTATATGTGCTGTCATTTATTTAACACTATTTCTAATTTGGGAGGAAGGGGTTTATTGTTGGGTGGGGTTTTTCCATTGTGTAATATTGCAAGCAGCATACTTGCTTATATATGTGAATGTATGTGTGTATACATCTTGGCACACTCTTTTCTGATTACATTCACAATGTAGATTGTGGAACTTACAAACTAGACAGAAGGCACATTTTCATTTTACTAGATATTGCCAAAAGCTGCACCAATTTAAACTCCCACCAACAGTTTACGAGAATGCCTATGTCAACACACTCATCAATGCTGCATATTATCAGACAATTACATCTTTGCTAACATCATTTTGTTCTGCATTTTCTTAATTATTAATGAAATTGAGCACCTTTTTATAACTTTACTGATCATATTCTTGGCTCACCTTTCTATTTGGTAGTTTGTCTTTTTCCTTGGCATGTAGAAGCACGTTAAAACAGAAAACCAGTCTGTTTTCTGCTCTTGCCAATTTTATACATATATGTCTTGCCATATGTATGTTTTAAATTTTATATAGTCAAATGATCAATCTTTGTCTTTATGGCTTTGGGTAGGCTGGATAACACAACAGATTTAGATTCAGACCTATAAATAGGTACCCATGAAAAATGTGAAACCAACTCTGGCCAAAATTACCCTCAAGTTCTGACATTTAAAACAAACACTCCAGAAAAGGTCTACACTTGTTACAGGACAAAGAGTTCTGGACACCTGCCCAAACCTTCCAGAGCTAAATGCTACAAATCCATTTATGGTCTGGGTCTGGTATGGGGTACGCTCATTTGCCTACAGATTTAGGGTTGAAGGCTTCTTTTAGGTCAAAACAAAAGCTACAAACAACAGAAGATTGAGTTTAAGTTGTGCTGAGCTGTGACCAGAGTCACACTGGAGTTTCGGTGATTCTTTGTCAGCCCTGGTTCCTCAGATTCATTTGCCATGGGGGAAACAGACTATAGTTATTTTGATATTCGAGGACATTGTTTGATTGCACCACGAGCATATTGAAGCAGTCTGAATATACTGAGGGAGGGATGTGCACATGTGTGTTTACTGAATCACAGGTCCACATGTTGAAAATGGGAAGTGCTAACCAGTGGAAAGATCAGGCTTAAATTTTGGATCCTTTATTGCCTGGCTCTGTGCTTTGGTGAATTTACCTAAACTCTTTGAATTTCAATTTCCTTATCTGGTAAATGAAGTTGATAATTCTATTATGTTTCAGTTTTATGAGTAATAATAAGATTAGGCACGTAGATCTAAGGGCTAAGTGCTTGGGCATAGATATCACACCATACCTGTCATTAAAATGGAAAATCACTCATATGGGTGGCTAACTTTTGGGAAACATATAATACAATTCTAAGCAAATCACAGTTTAACTTTGTAATCTTGGGCTTATTAAAGCCTTCTCAAAAAGGACTGTCTTAGTTACTTTTCTCTCGTTGCTGAGACAAAATACCTGACACCCAAAATTAGGGAAGGAAAGGTTTATTTCTTAGAGTTCTCAGGAATTTCCATCCATACTTAGTTGACTCCAAGGCAGCATGGTGTGGTGGGGCAGCCATTCATGGCAGCTGCCCAACAGCAAGGCGAACCAGCAAGAAAGAGAGCGAGACAGGCATTGGTCCCACCCTTACTCTGTATGTTGGCTCCACCCCTGGGTGGGTGCAGTGCTCACATTGCCAATCCCAGTGCTAGACAACAAAAAACCACAAATGCCAAACTTGGCAACTTGGCCCCATCCAAATTAGATGAGGACTTGGGGGGACACAGGATCCAACCAATACAAGGACTTCCTACAAAGAAAGAACTCTCAATTTGACCAATACCTACATAATATGCTAATTCATTAATATTTTTGAAAAGAATGAATATTAGATGAACAATTAAAAGCCCTCAAACTTAGTGTCAAGGGTACATTTAGGCACGAGAGGAGGCTGAGAAACTTCTAAAGGACAAATGACTGTGGCTTACCAAGAGGATACTTCTAAAATGTTAGTAAAGAAACTAGAGAATATTTGTAGAATCTGTAGCTATGGCAATCAAACTATTCAGTGTGCCATTTAATTGAATCCATATCTGTAATTTACACATCTGCTTTGAAAATGGCTTTATATTTCACAAACAAGATGATGTAGAGATTCTGCAATGTACTTTGCTAATACTGTTTGTGAACCAAAATTGTTGCCTGCATAAGAATTATGAGTTAAGACAAAACCAGCTGACCTTAAACACAGGAGTAAAGTAAGTTCCTTTGAAGGAGGACACCATATAGATAGATAAACTATCAGCATTAGCCTTTCAGGTTAAAGCAAAAGCAAATGACGCAAATATGAGATGAACAGAGTATTGTATATGCTCTTAAAAATAGAATTACCATATGATCCAGCAGTTCAACATCTGGGTATATGAACTACCCCCAACTGAAAGTAGGATCTTGAACAGATTATATGTACACTCCCACATTTGTGGCAGCATTTTTCACAATTGCCAAAACATGGAAGCAACCCAAAAATCCACTAGTGGATAAACAAATGAAATGTCCTATGTCATACAATGGAATATAGTTCAGCCTTGGAAATTATTTCTAATACATAGGACAATATAGGACATTGTAGTGAGTGAAACAAGTCATTCACAAAAGGACAAGCCTATGATTTTGCTGAGATAGTAGAGTAGCTACATTCATACAGAGACATAGAAAGGTGTTTGCCACAGGTAGGGGAAGCGG
The DNA here is from genome assembly GCA_004363535.1 of Dasyprocta punctata. Lineage (NCBI taxonomy): Eukaryota > Metazoa > Chordata > Mammalia > Rodentia > Dasyproctidae > Dasyprocta > Dasyprocta punctata. The sequence continues at coordinate 51,142 of RJWM01008743.1, forward strand.
GAAATAGGAAGCTGTCATTTAATGGGTATAGAGCAGTGGTGGCAAACCTCTGTGTTGCATGTGAGCCAAATTGCCCCAGCGTTACCCCAGAAGCTGAGTATTCAGGTTCAATATCAGTGTTGGCACTTTGTGATAAATAAGTGGGTTTTGCACTGCAGTTTGGCCACTTGGTCTCTGAAAGGTTTGCCATCACTAGTATAGTTTCAGTTTGAAATGATGAAATGTTCCACCAGAGATGGATAGTGGTGATGGCTGCACAACAATATGAATGTATGTAATGCACACTTAAAAATAGCCAAGGTGGCAAACTTGTCATGTATATTTTTCCATAACTTAAAATAAAAATTTAAAAGGGTATACTTATTATCTCACTCCATTCAGGGTGCTGTAATGAAATGACATAACGTATGTAACTTACAAACAATATATTATTTCTGAGTTCTGGAAGCTGCCAGTAAAAAATAAAGGCAGCAGCAGATTCAGTGTCAGGCAGATTTGCTTCCTAATTTATAGAAGTTTCCTTATCTGTATCCTAAAAGGTATAAGGCAGCTTTTTGGAGCTTCTTTCATAAAGGCACTAATTGTGTTCTAGAGCACTCCACCCTTATGACCTACCCACCTCCCAGAAAGGTTCCTTCCTAATAAACATCATCATGGTGATTAGGTTTCAGTAAATTTTGTGAGAACATAAACATTCAGACAATAGCATCTTCATAGTGAGATTACCAACAGGAAACAGATGACACACTTAAGAGCCATCAGGTTGATTTAAAAGGTGGGTGGAGGTGAGACCACAAAAATTAGCATTGGGATGGTGACCAAAGGAAAAGCAAGCACCTCCTGTGGACCGCATTTTATGAGCCAGTGAATTATTGAGCTTTCTTCTGCACTCCTAAGCTTTTAGGTTATATGATGGAGTTCCTTGAGGGAGAGGGCAGGGAATGAGTATCCAGCCTTGCTTTCCCCCTCTCCTTGATTCCCTGTAGGGCTCCCAAGGACCACACTCAATGGAAAGCCAGGGAGCACTGGAATGGGCTGATGGAGCTCTTGGGCACAGAGTATGGTGGGAAAGAAATGAGAGTAGATAAGAAGACCAACAAAATTCATCAACATCTATAGTACTGTAATGGAGAGAGGACACCAAAGCAGTAAATGAATGATAGCATGGTGCAGAACACAGGGTTCAATACAATTCAATTCACAGTAAGAGGGGCAGAAAACACCAGCAAAAGGGGTATTTTTCTACCTACAAATGCAGAATGGAATCTGAAAGGGTAGGTATCAAACCAGTAAGTGTATTAAGTTCTGGGGCAGAAGTGAGGGGAAGTCAGAAGGGACTTCGGACTAATCTGTAGTGATTCAATTTTTTCCAAGAGGAATGTGTTCAAACATTTCAATAATGATAATAAGAAAAAGAGTAAATGGAATCTTTTTTTTTTCATTTGGTACCTGGAATCAAACTCACGATCTCATGCTTGATAGACAGGCACCGTACCACTGAGCTATATCCTCGGTCCTTCATTTCTTTTTATAAAGTGGAAACACCTCCACCTTTTGCAAAACTGGAGTTAGCAGTCGATGCCAGGCATATCCTAGAAGCTCTAAGTGAGTAAAGAGTTGTCACAAGAAAAGCATCAAGTTATGTCACACTACATCTATACCAGTGGTTCCCAAAGTGTGTTCCCAGAGTGAGAAGCATTGCATCACCTGGAGACTTGAGACATATGCAGATTTTCAGCCAGATCTCAGAACTGCTCAGTCAGAAACACTGAGGTTTACAGCTGCGGGGAGCTGTAACTGATATGCTGGGGTGGGAGTTAAGGCCAGATGTTGCTGGACCCTGGAGGCCTGAGCTGCCATACACAGGACAGATACATGAATGGACAACTAGAGGAGGCCCTATTTGCACAGACTATGCTGGGAATGGCGAATGGCATCCCTAAGGCGGCACAGCCTGCATTACATATCCATTAGTGCTTAAAGGCATAGGAAGCATTCAGAGGGGTTCGAGGGCAGAGATGACACGATTAGGTGTCTATCTGGAAATACCACCAGCACCCTGGTTAGATAGGAGAGGGGCAACAGGGAGTTGCATCTAATCACAGTGTTTCCTATAGATCCTTAGGGCTGCTGATCGGGGCATAGCTCTAATCCCAGCACTCTGTGAGGCTGAGGCAAGAGGAACACAAATTTGAGACCAGACTGGACAATTTAGCAAGATCCTGTCTCAAAAAATAAAAAAGGGCTGAGGGTGTAGATCAGTGTGAAGGTCCTGGATTCAATACCTAGTTAAAAAATATAGTGAAATAGGGGCTGGGGATTTAACTCAGTGGTGTAAGCGCTGCCTGGCAAGCACAAGGTCGTGAGTTCGATCCCCGGTATCAAAAAAAAAAAAAAAAAAGTGAAATAAAGTAAATGACATCTTGAACAGAACTCAAGTTGTCTTTATAGTTGAATCTTTAATCCAAATCACTAATACTTGGGTCTAAACAAGCTGAGAGGCAACAAAAGAGAAAGGAAGACTATGAAAGACTCCCTGACCCTAACTCAGCATACATATCCATACATGTGTGCACATACACACAGACAGGGGAAGGGAGGCAGAGGCAGAGGCAGGGTGTAGGGCAAGCAGGTCTTGGTAGGGAAGAGCTGAGCTCCCTGGGAAGAAGCCTGAAACTAAGGGGCAGGCATGGCTGAGGATTGTGATCCAAATGGCATCAGCCCCCAAATGGTAACGCAACCACAAGTGAAGACAGTATCACACAGGTGTGTGTACAAAACTGGAAATCAGCGTGCTTGGGCAGAGCCCTGAAGGACCTCTGCATATAAGAATGGGGGCTAGAACCAGGCACAGTGGGACAGGCCTGCTAAACAGTCCAACTTTGAGCCCAGCAGAGAAACCATATCTCAAGATAAAAAAAATTGAAGGAGTTGGGGATGTAGTTCAGGGTGAAGGGCCTGAGTTTAATCTCTAGTACTGTCATAAATAGATAGATAGATGGATATAGATAGATGGATAGATATAGATAGATAGATAGATAGATAGATAGATAGATATAGATAGATGGATAGATATAGATAGATAGATAGATAGATAGATAGATAGATAAATAGGCAGAGGCTGGGAAGGAGTGTGTTGTACCTGGCTTGGAAGCCAGGAACAGGAAAAAGCCAGCAGGAATACAACAAAAAAGTCTTGGCAGATTTGAGAAGTTTGATCCAAGTGAGACGTGTCAGCAAGCAAAAAAGGAGCCGAGCGTAGGGAAGCAGTACCAGTGCACTTTATCCCTCAGGATCCTCTGGCTGCTGGTGGATGGTTACCTGCCCAGCATGCATGCAACTGCATCTGGTCCCCATGCTCTGCTCAGCCTTGAGGGAGACTTCATGCTTCTGGACGCTGCTTCTGTGGCCAGTGCACAGCCCTTCTGTCCCTGTTAATTCTCATTCTTGAGGAGCTGAGATCAGCTGCTGAAAGCTTCGCCAAGCTTCAGAGGATCAAAATGTGCTTTTAGGAGGGGTGGGCGGGCAGATGGCGCCAGATTAAAAAGATGCTGGGTTCGCTTGCTGCTCTGTGGTCTCTGAATCGCCTCCAGCACAGCAGTGTGGAGTCAGGAACTCCATCATATGACCTAAAAACTTAGGAGTCTCTCCAAAAGGAGTCTTCTCCAAGACACTGAGTGGGAAGAGAGAGGCAGCTACAGAGGGTCTGAGATTCAGAGCTTGCTGACAATGGGGCACACTATAAAGGACCAAAGTATTTCTCACAGGGTGTTGTCACTATGTTCCATCTCCACCCTGTTGCCCCTCTCTGTCTGCCCTGGAAACTCTGTGACAATGAAGGTTGTCTCATCCATCCCTGAATCCTGCCTGCCCAGGATCCAGAGGCAACGGAAAGCCCTCAAAACTGTTAACTACCTGTCGTCATGGCACAGATGGTGTGCAGGTGCGTCGGTCAAATGCACACCTCTGCATCTATCCAAAGTGCTAAGTTAGGGCAGGGTTAGCAAACTACAGCCAAGGGGTCAAATCTGGCCCACAGAATATTTCAGTAAAACTTGAGAGCCTTTCACTAACTGAAGTAATAATCATCCTTCATGATGTGTGAAAATTCCATGAAATTCAAATTTTGGTGTCCATAAAGAAACTTTTTATTGGGACACAGCCACACCAACTCATTTACATACTGTCACTGGCTAGTGAAATGAATGCTACATCTGAACTGAGAAGTTGGGACAGAAATGGCACATCCCACCAAGTCTGAAATACTTATTCTCTGGCGCTTTAGAAAAAGCCTGCTGACCCCTCATATAGCCTGACACCAACTGAACAGATACATGTGAGGCATACACCAGAAGATGATCTTCACAAGTAGAGTTGTTCAGTTAATATTTTGTTGGTAATTTAACTTTTAGAATTTCCAGTTACTGATACAAAAACACGTCAAGGCATTACAGTGATAGAAGGGAACAGATTCCAAAGATAGTGTATAGAGTCTGCCTTCATCGCTGTGCTATGAGAATGTCTAATGGGCTGCCTGGTCTCCATCCATGTACTAACCACGTTCAACTATGCTTAGCATCTGAGATCAGATGAGGTCTACACGCAGGGTGGGATGGCTGTAGACAGGTTACTTTTCTAAACTACAGGCCTCTCAGCAATAAAATGGCTCTAACCATGACACCTATTCTCTGAACACTGTTGTTAGAATTAAATAATACAATGGGTCTCTACCTATTAACCTGGTATCTAGGAAGCATTTGTAAATGGAGCTATAATAATTGTCCTTATTGTCTTTGGAGGACAATATCACTATGTGGAAGATGCACTCTTTAAAATTTGCATCTGAAATGAATTACAGAAGGCTGTAATTTTTATGTTAAATTTCAAATGTAACAGTACTCAAGGACATAACTGTTGTTATGGGTATGGTCCTGTGGCCCCGCCAAGTCTCATGTAATCATGACATGGATGCAGCTGAGTCTAGTGTTTGTGATTGATCTGTTGTCTGATGCTGGGATTGGCAATGCGAGTGCTGCACCCGCCCAGAGGTGGAGGTGACATACAGTGTATGGGCAGGAGGAAGGCGCGTTTTGCTCTCTCTCACTGGTTTGCCTTGCTGTTGTGGCAGCCATGAATGGCTGCCCCACCACGCCATGCTGCCTTGGAGCCAACTGAGCATGGACTGAAACCCCTGAGAACTGTAAGACATAAACCTTTCCTTCCCTAACTTTGGGCATCAGGTATTTTGTCTCAGCAATGAGAGAAAAGTAACCAAGACAACTGTTAACTGTGCATTCTGTCAGATATTAATGATACACATCTAAATGAGAAGCTAGATGCTTAAGATGAAGCATGATGTTCTGGCCAATAAAATATGACAAGAAAAAAGCAATAAATGGGGGGGGGGATTTGAAAGAAAAATTTTCTTTAGAATGGCATGACTGGCTACCAACAACAACAACAAAACCTCGGCATCACCTAAAAAGTTATTTAAATTGTTACAATTATAATAACATGTGCACATAGCACATAGCATGTGTATGTATGCACATACACACATATACATCATACACATTAAGATATCAAACTGAATGAAATGTGTAGCAATTCTCTGTAGAAAACAATGTTTTACTGAGGGACACAAAAAATGTTATGAAAAAAATAATACAGACCATAATGCTTCAAGCAAGTGAAAACTGATCACAGAGACAGAGCAATTGGATAAAGGTCAAAAGAGCAGTATAGTGCCATAACTAGAGATGGAAGGGCTTCAAAGGAACCATAGCCGCCTCTGAATAACACAGCAGGATAATGTGCAGCCCTCCCATTGCTCAGATGTTGCTGGCCAGTGCTTCTTGGAAGCTGCTTTCACTTAGGAGAGAACAGATGCGATTGGTAGAAAGGAAGCAGAAGGCTTTGGGAAAGCAGCAGGAAATGAACGAGGAGAGGATGTATTCGCTGAGCCCTGGCAGAGAATCTTGTGTGTTCTGCAAGAGGGGTTTGAAGCTTAAGATTCTATTTACCAAATATACAAATCAGTAGTGGATGCTTTCAACATTGTGAACTATTTCTCACGCACAGACACCAGAGGGCTATTTCACCCTTCCTGTTCACCTTCCTTCTCACCAGGCACTTGTATTCTGGGTATCTGGGAAACATATGAAGTTGAAGGGCTGGATTTTACTTTAATATGCAATCTTGCAAAAAGGTAGACATAGCAAGACATCATCATCTTTTTTAGCAGTCAAGTTTATAAATGTATAAAAGAACTTTAGAGACCAAAAGTCTAGCTGGCAGATCTAAAATAAGAAACAAAGGTTTTGTTTAAGTGAAGTAGGAAACACAAAACTCCTTCCTCCTGAAGATATTAAAAATCAGTCTTTTAAAAAGCTTAAACACTCTAGTGAAACAAATTACCACCTGCAGTTTGAAGGCAATCACAAGGAGATTTCAAGTTCCTCCTGATTAACAAATTAGCCCCTCAAAACAGATCAAGTTTGGAAAGAAGCAGTGACCTTTGAAAGCAGGCTTTACCCCTATGGGCCACTCATCACAGGCTGCCTATGTCACAAGCAGCATGGTCAGGTGTGCCTTTGAGATCAGAAAGCCTCTTTATTAAAAATGAAAGAGAACTTGGTCTTCTTTTGCTGCTTTGATGTGAGATCAGCAATTTCTAATAAAAAAGACTTTTCCTAGTCAGGGCTACAGAGCAGAAATCTATATTTAGAAGGGTATATTTTCACTGGCAAGCTCCAGTTTAATTAATTTCCAGGTATAAAGGAACTGTAAAGGTTAGTGACTGTTAACCAGGCATGCAAATTAAAAGTGAATATAATCCTAGTTTACATTTTGGGAAGATAGCCAGTGCATCTCAGGAGGTGAAACATACCACAGAGGAGCTATTATTTCAATATAAGAGATTATTTTTAATATTTAAAAAATATACCTCCCATGGAAAAATCAAAATGTATCGATAAAAACCAGTAGAGAAAGGTTTTCCATGGACCCTTTCTCTGGTGGTCTGCATGATCTTGCTGTTAGAAGCTGAACAAAATAAATTAGCATTCATTAAATTTATACATAGCATGTTTCCACATCTGTAATGACTATTTTTGAGGGCTTCCTTGCTCAGAATTATGACTCTGTTAAATATTTTTTTAAAGTATATAAAGGCAGAGGAACATCAAGTTTTATGAACATATGTCAGGTTCTAAGGAACCAAGCCCCATAAAAGACCACTAAAGAAATGCTTGGAAGCACAACTTCAAAACTTCTTCCCCCTTCTGTTTTCCCACATTTGGAAGAGGGGAGATGAATTGTGAGAAGGGGCCAGTTACAGGCATTCATGAAAAGTCTGACTCTCTTTCATGTTTATAAATTTGAACATATGTAATAAAATAGAGAAAACACTAAATCTGCATTGGCAGCTGGAGATTTTTTTTCTGCTAATTGTAACTGTTCTATAAGCCTGAGGTATCCTTCAGCAATAACCACATTTGCTACTCTACACTTGTCAGGTCCCACGACCTCCTTTCTGCTCTTACCAGTCTCAGCCCTCTTCTACCTCTCTCATCTCATCCTGATCTTTCCTTCACAGCACTTATTTTGCACAGTGTAATTTGTCTTTCTGTTTGCTTCACTTTATCCTTTACCCACTAGACTGGGCTTTTGGAGAGCAGGGACCACTGGGGCAGTGCAGCATAGACACTGGGTTGTTATGGTGAAAACACAGACTTTAGAGACGGACTGCTGCATCCTGACCCTAGCTCTACCATCAACTGTATGACCCCAGCAGGTGACTGAACCTCTCTGGGCAAATGGTTTCTTTAGCTTCTGGAGAGGGAGGTTTAGAGTATCTACCTCATATTGCTCTATGCTTAAAATTAAATGTGATGATATAAACAAAGCACTTAATCTGATCCGGGCACACAATAAGCATTTCATAAATGAGCACAGTTATTATTTACCTTTATATGTCTAATGCAAAGCATGACCCTGCTACTAAAAGATGATAAATACTTATTAAATCAATACACTTTAGTATAACTATATCTGAGTTTTTCCAACCCACGAAGTATCTCTACACCCATTTCACAGATAAACAACTAGGGAGATTATCATTGCCTTCCTCTAAATTTTATCACAGGCTGAAAACTTTGGTTTCCTAAGCCCAATCAGCATCAATTCAGAGCATTATTTCCCCTACATCTCTCTTGACATTTTTGCTCATCAACCTTGTTAGGGACAAGCATAGCCAAAACCAGACCACACAGTATATCTATAAAAAACAAATCTGTGGTCACAAAACAATACTGATTTGATCTGAATTGAGGATCATGTGTCCATACACTCCCCAGCTTGCCCCATGAACTCTGGGCCTCAGTTTCTACCATCTGTGAAATAGGGGTATCATCCACCTGAAAGCCTTGTGGTGAGGAAAAAGGAAGTGATGTTGGAGAAGGCCTTCCACAGTGCTGGACATTCAAGAGGAAGTGTTTAAAAAAACAAAAAGACAGCTTTTGCTACCTACTTCCTCAGATCCTCCCAGTCTACAGGAACCAGTTAATAATTTTTAAGACCACATATCATACTTTATCCTGGATCGCATCAAACCAATGTGGAGAACCCATGAGAAACAGTTATTTTGCTTTCAGAGCACAGGGCAGTTAAAATGCTGAGGTGCTGGAATTCAGCAGACATTATGGTGGCCAATTCTAAGTTTCCAAATTTTCTATGACACAGTATGAAAAATCAAAAATTCCATCTGTACTTGCCTCTGCACGTCAGCCTGGCCACTTTGAATTCCTAAATCTAGGACATGGGGAAAAAATAAACTCACATTCTAAGCTGGTCTTAGAATTCTCAGGTCTAGGAATGACGCTGCTTCAGGGAAACTGGTTGTGTTTCTTTGTTCAAAAGTGGTATGACTGATTAGGAAAACAATGTGTCCACTCCAAAGAGAAGAAAGATATATTTGCCAGAGCTCTTGTTAATGAGGGCACAGCACTGTTACAAGAAGGACAGGAGGAACACTAAACCATTACTTTGCATGTCATGTCCCAGACCACCCAGAAAGACCACTTGACCTCAAAACTAAATGACGAAAATAAATTCCAATTTACTCAGCTTGGGCAAAAAAATAAAGACAACAAAGAACTCTTCTTCCATGATGAGAAGACTCCATTCATGCGGTCTCCCCACTGGCACAGAGGAAGCCCACCGCTTCTGTCCGCACAGAAGCTCAGACAAATCACATTTGTAAAGGTCAAGGTCAGAGGGCAGCAGGCTCTGAGATCAAGGGCTGCCCACAAAGACTAAGGAGGCAGAAGCAAGATCATTCCTTATTACTGCTTTGGCTTCCCTGGGTTCTTCTGGCTTAGACCTGCCTGAGTAACTGGCATTTGGAACAGTTAATTAAAAAAAAAATCTGCCATTTAATTCTTCAAAGATTCTGTCCTGCCTCTGTGAAATGCGCCAGGAAAAGTTAAACTACTTGGCCTCCCTTCTATAGATCAGGGAAAGGTTCCTATAGAATTTGAAGGTAACGTGGGAGAGAAATACCTTTCCATGGCAATAACAGCTAATCTATTAAAGGCAATGTGGCGCAGTTTTGCCCTGGGAGGAGCAGAGACTCTCTCAGGAGAGACTGTAAAGAACAAACAAATGATTCAGGAATCAGATGATAGTTTACATGTGATTCTACGGTCACGTGGATCATTTCAAATTCTGTTACTTTAAACATAAAATACCATTTTCTTTGCTCTATTTCTGGCTGCACTCTTAATATTTATGGCATAACAGGACCACATAGTGAGGAGGGCAGAAAGCAAAGAGAGAAAATAAATGGGCTTGCATGGCTGGTGAAACAGCACTAGCTGGAATGAGGAGTGGGTTCCCGGTGCAGGGCACTCACCTTGTACAGAATCTGGCACTGAGGTCTGTGAACAATGCCTTTTGGAATGGAAGGAAAAGGAATAAACCATAAGAAAAAAATGGACATTTTTCATCATAAAAATATTTTCTCTGCGGGGAGAAGAAAAAACAACAGAAAGTTAGTAGGGATTTGCTAAAACTCTTGAAAGAGACCTAACTGAAAGAGAGACAAAACTTGCTGCTGCTTAACCTATGTTCTCTAAAGGAATCTGGATGAAATGAGTATGTGCTTATGAGTACTTTACAGACTTCTTATGTTATGTCCTGATGGCTTAGGGTATGGGGATGAAGGATGCAAAACGGGTTTATAAATGCAAAAAAATTAAGTATCTTTGCTGAAAAGATACACACTGCTTTTCTTCATTTCTTGCTTTTAATTTTAATTTTTTATTAACACGTTTGCAGTTCATAATGATTCCATTCCTTATATGGAGTTGGTACATGAACGTAACACATCTTAATTCTTTTTTCTTCCCCTTGCTCTCCTGCCCCTCCCCCTCCCCCATCTTTTGGCTTGCCTTTCTATACAAGTTGTGTTTCATTCATTAGGCTGCTTAATAGGGACTGACAGACCCTAAGAGCTGGAGGTTCAGCTCCTTGTTTAGCGCCTGAGAGGCAGTGACTGCTAAAAGTTCATAGCTATTGTTTTGGCTATTGCAACAGTCCGTGTGCTGAGGGAACCCAGGGCTAGGGGCTGGCTGTACCCAGGAAAACAGGTAGGTAGCCTGAGGTTTGCTGTACTTTCCACTCCTCTACCCTTGACCAACCTGTAGACACACTGAAAACACTTGTGCTACTACCTCTGGGACACCTTCACCCTATTGTACCTCAATATAACCCAGATAATCCATTCCAACTCAAGTCAGTGCATACAATTTTTTTTTTTTTTTTTTTTTTTTTGCGGCACCGGGGATTGAACTCACAACCTCGCGCCTGCCAGGGCAGGCGCTTAAGGCACTGAGCCAAACTCTCGGCCCTGGTTTTTTTGAGGCAGGGTCGCACTATGTAGCTCAGGCCAGCCTTGCACTCGTGTTGTAGCCCAAGCCGGCCTCGAACTCACAACGCTCCGCCTACCTCAGCCTCCTGAGTGCTGGGATTAAAGGCGTGCGCCACCACGCCCGGCTCCAGTGCATACAATTTTTTGGCATCTGAAAAGCATTTCATTCTGCAAGGGGTCTCAGCAGTGGGAACATGGGAAAGGAAGACACAGGAACAGACAGCAACTTTTTCTCTAGAGAGTAACAAGGGACTGGATACACAACATCTTTTTCTTAAAGATCCAATTAAAAAATGGGCATCTAACATGATCAGATACTTCTCAGATGAAGAAATACAAATGACCAATATATACATGAAAAAATGTTCAACATTACTGGCCATCAATTACATCTTTTTTTTTCCCCTTGAGATGGGGTCTCACTAAGTGGCCCAGGTTTGGCTCCAACTTGTGATCTTCCTGCCTCAGCCTCCCAGGGCTAGCGGGAAAAGGGGCATGCTAATGCACCCAGCTCAACTACATCATCTTGACTGAATAATTAATTCTCTCAAACTAAAACCAAAAATCAGTTGGAGGAGGGGAAGGGAAAGGAGGAGCAAAATGGAAAAAGCAAGAAATTAATACATAAGGCCTGGTATTGCCTTTCCTCAGGGAACCCAAGGTCCCTTTTAGTGATCCCATTGTTCTTAATTTAGTAAGCCAGGTTACCTGCTTTCCTGTCTCATAACAGGTTCAGTACTAGAAGCCAGTCATCTTTCAGTATCCATGGTGACTGGTTCCAGGATCCCAAAATCAGTGGGTCTTCAAGTCCCTTATTAGAAAGCACAGTCGTGTTTGCATGTGACTTATATACCTCCTCTGGTGTCCTTTAATTCATCTGTAGACTACTTATAATACCTAATACAATGCAAATCCTACGTAAACCATAGTTACACTAGTTGTGTAGGGAATGATGACGAGGAAAAAAGCCTGAAGATGGTTACTATAGATATACCTGGATGAGGAACCATGAATTCTGAAGGTCAAAGAGGAAAGATGGAAGGAATAGGGAGGTGTGCACTGATAGCAAATGGCCTCTTAATAGGAAGAAGACCAGAAAAACAAGCAAAACATCAAACAGTAGATTGGTTAAATCCAAAGTACAGTTTTAGTTTCTACCTAAAGAGAAAGAAGACTCTGACTCAGGATCTCCCCTGTGGGGGAGCTAGACAGTGACTGTCTCTCCTGCAGGGTCACTGCGATGTGAAGATGTTTAAATTACACCTACTACATGTTCTTCTAAACAACAGGAACCTGTAACACATTTTGTGAAGAGTTTCATAAAACTTAACATTGGATGCACTACAAGAGGTTCCCACTAATCTCCTGACAATGCAAGAATAGCTAAACTATCTTGAGGAATGTCCAGGCCACAGATTGACTTAATCAATAGGTGAAAATAAATATCTGTGTCTGTGTGATTGTTTTCTCCAGCTGCTCTTGACAGGAGAAGCAGGATTTAAGACCATTGATGTGCTAGGCTGAGTGAAGTCTAAGTCTGGTCACTTCACTAAATGCACTAAATTGAGCAAGTCATTTAATCTTTCTGGGCCTCAAATGAGTCATCTGTACATAGAGGAGAGTTATAGTACCTTCCTCATGGGATTGCTGTGATAACTACCTACACCAATACACAGGAAACCCTTAGGACAATTCCTGACACAAACAAACTCTGCAAATATTAGCCGTCACCACCTGCATTGCTATTAGCATGATTTTACCTCTTACTCATTTCATTACACTTCTTGGAAGTTCTGATAACCACTACAAAACCCTAATACAAAGCCAAAGGACATAGATTCCATTTTCTTCCTGTGGGTCATATTTTGGCTCCACTGCAGTGGTCCTATGGAACTGAATTTTCTACCCGCCTGAAGTTCAGTCTGGCATGCTGGAGAAATGGCCACAAAGATGTCTAGAGAGGTCTGGTTCTTTTACTGAGCACAGTGCAGACACTTTTTATGACTTAACACTCCTGTAATAAAAATTAAGTGGTTATATAAGACCACTACCAAACGACGAAACCATGATTATGTATTCGTTCACTATCAAATACTTCAGAGAAATATATGTTAGCTGAGAACCAGTGGCTTCAACAACACTGACAACATATCCAAGTTTTTATTAAAACCAAGGCAAAACTTAATGCCTTGAGAATTAAAAAAATCAAAGAAACCATTAAAGTGATCCTGTAAAAAGTCCTGATGTACCTGGTTAAGCCAAATCTGGGTCAAATATAAGAACCAAGCAGCCTATAAAGTTGTAAATGTCATTCATAGCTGAATGCAGTCTCTTAAATTGTGATGAGAACAATACATAACAAAAAACGTTCTTCTTTTTTTTCTTAAGCAAATTTAAACCAGCAGTCTTAGATTTATTTCTTAGGGAGAAAAATCAAGGAAATGGCTTATATTTATTTCTTACAAATCTCAAAATATAATCAACCAAAACTTCGAATTTTATAAAAAAAGATATCACTAATTCATTGGATGGATCAACTGATAACTATTCTGCAACTTCCTTTTGACAAATTTAGTGAGTTATAACGATCAGATAAGGCATAAAGCTTTGACAAGGAAATGGAAAAATTATTATTGGACTGTGATTTTTAATTATCTTACATTAAGAGTGCTAATTCTATCCCAAAAGATATTTGGTAGTGAACTCTCTCATTTGTTTTGTGTTAACTGAACCTTGTCTTTCCTTTTAACCTTTTCTATGGTCAATCTCATGCCCTGGTCTACTGATGCTACTGCTCGTTTTCCCCATTCATCTCTCTTATTAACTTGTTTGTCTGTATCACACTTAAGGGTGACTTGGGCATGTACCTATCACTCTATTCTACAGCTGGAAATAGAAGCTGACCTTCCTGCCTCATCCAGTTGTCCAAATTCCCTTCCCAAATGCTATTTCTGATTTAGTTACAGTTTGCTACATTCTCAATCAAAGGGATAGCCTCCCTTGAACCTCTTCACCGCTTGGAGACATACTAGAGACTACTTGTCCTGGACTATAGCCAAATATATCTCAAGGTCTTCAGGTGGCCGCTCAGATTCCTAAGGCCACACACAGAAAATATATACCTTGGCTGATTGAGTTCAGTCCAGGGTCGAAAGTGGGTAGTGCTAGCACTTCAGATGCCCTAAAGCAGCAGGCAAGAACATGGAGGAAGGAAGAGTCCAGTGCTTCTCAGCCCCTGCTGACCACTGGCCCTGTGGGAAAGGATGGGGAGGTATACTGCTGCCAAGTAGTCCCCACTTTCACCTAAAGCCAGAAACCCAGACTTCCTGTAAAAGCTAGATGTTTAAAAGTTGGCAACAAACCTCAACCATTTTAAAACACATGTCAGTTCACTGTAATATTTTTTACATCCAGTACAGTTGTGGAGATGGCTCCCCTAAAAGGTCAGGAAATGTGAATAAGAACTTCTGTCACAACAGAGTTGCAAAGGACCAGCAGATCAAGAGCGCATCACATGCCAGGCGTACTGCTAACTGCTTTGCAGGAGTCTTCTCTGTGATCCTCATTACATGGTGCCTGGGATATTGGTATTCCCAGTGAACAGATGAGGAATGCACTTACAAAATACCTTATCTTGAGTTTCCAGAGCCAGATTTGAACTTTGATCTCTGTGACTTTAAACTGCCTTCTTCCCATGAAATCTAGCACTTGTATCCAGACACAAGGAGCAAAGTGGAGGAAGGAGGGTTCACTGGGGTCCTGACGGAACAGCTATGAATCTCTAGGCGATTTGCTGGGTATAATGCCAGGAAGGTTCTGAATGTCAGCACCCAATGCAAAAATCTAAGATGTGACAAATAAAAAGCCACATTCCAAACCATATGATTCAGTTCTTCAGTATGGTGATTGCCAGCTGCTATGCCACTGGCCAGAAGGATCTAGGAATCTGGCCACTAAATTCATTTACAAACAAAATTCCTCCTAATAATAATTTTAAAAGTCAAAACCAAAATCTTTTTAGAAGTCTTAAGTTCAATGGATCTTCCTTAGGTCTACAAGCTTCTCGTGCAGCATGCAGATTTTAATCTGATTATTTCAACATCAAAGAGAGAAGAAAAGGTTCAACATCAAATGGACCAGAAATGAAGCATTTTACAGAAGAAGCCTAATAAGATCATCTAGAAATCTCTCTTAATTAAGTTAACTTAATCAAGTTTTCATATTCCTTAATGCTTATTTTTTGGCAAAAATTAAAACAAAAGCAACTGAATCCAAAATTAGTGCATAGGTCAACTGTCATTTTTACTTGCTTTCTTTTCACACCATAATTGAACCACCCTGAAGAAGAAAACTTCCTCATAAACCTTTCACTTCATCTTGCTCTAACCTTTTCAAAAACAAACTTCAATTTATAGAGCTACGGATCTATAGAAATTTTTAGTGATGTAACAATTTATTCCATATTCTCAACTCCAAATGCTATAACTGAAAAATTCTATCCATAGCTTATTATAAACCTGAAGGGCATTTCTTTTTACTTAAAAACAAAAAGGAGTTGTGAGGTGCCTTTCCATGTACCTCATGTCTTAAGAGTGGCCTGCTGGGATGGTCCAGGTGACATATTCCACAGAGCAGACAGAAAATTCACTGAATGTCCACAGAAACCACTATTTTTGTGCAGCCACTCAGCTATTTCTACATGGGAAGAATGAAGCTCTTACAAAAGTATAAAACACAAAGTAAAATGTCCTTCATAGAGAAAACCAAAAAAAATCAGGTATAGATGTTATTATTAGGTGCTTTGCTCAGTACTTCCTGTTCCTTTAGCCTTAGACACCCTTTACACATATTATCACTCCTTCCCCTCCTCTCCGTGCAGGTCATCACTTCCCTGGCGCTAAGCTGACCACTCTACACCAAACAGCACAGCCCCTTCACCTGACTTTATCATGTCCCTTAGCACCACCTGATACCTTGTACATACATTCTGTGACCGATTTTCTATTTGTCCTCCCATTCAAATGGCAGGGCCAGGAGGACTGCATCTTTGTCTTTTTCTCAATGCCAAGTATACAGCATCTAACAATTAATTGAGATATTTATTAAATCAAGTAATATTAAAATGAAAAATAATAGATCATCAACTATCTGCCATACTCACTAGAATATAAATGCCTCAAAATAGGGCTCCTAATCATCTTGGTCTCCCTGACGTACTACAATACCTACAGTAATGCCTGGCATGTCATAATGCATGGCTAAATGAGCACATGAATAAATGACACTGTTTATTCTAAAGCTGTGTTAATTCCATTGGCAAGGATACACTATTCTGTTTAAACAAGATTTCAGTAGCGAGGTACTGTGCACACAATGAAATAGTATTCAGCTTTCAAAAAGAGGGAGAAATCCTATTATCTGTGACAATGTCTATAAATCTGGAGGACAGTACGACAAGAGAAATAAATCAGGCCCAGTAAGACAAACATTGCATGATCTCACTAAAATGCAGAATCAAAGTCGAACATGTCGAAGTAGAGAGTAAAACAATGGTTACTGGGAAATGGAAGAGTATGGGGAAATCCAAGGCCTTAGGAAAAACAAAAACAGATACCTGTCCACCAAGCTGGCTTTCTGGGGAGAGAGAAGCTTGTGAAAGTTTCACCTGATAGTTCACATAGGCAGACTGCAGTGTGAAAACCAGTCAAGTCCCACATACAGCCATAATTAGAGTAATTGCTTCTTACAACCTGTATTTCCTAAACTGTCATTCTCTGGCCCTCTGTTGTTACGTAAGGTATAGACCCAGCACATAATGCATACCTTGAAAGTGATGACAGAATAGTATTTATTATGCACCCACATGTGTAAGATATTGCACAAACAGGCAAAGCAGACTCCAGCTATGCCCTGAAGTAGCTTGGCTTAGGATTTAACTGCCGATATAGGGAAGAGTTTACAAGGATGTAAATTTGGGGTTTCTCCATAATTACATAGTATATACTTCCAATGTAAAACTAAAATATGATCTAGACAAGTCTCCTTAACAAACACATTTAATTAATGTGATTGAAATAAAATAGCATCAAAAATTCTGAAGAATATAACTAATTTCTTTTTTGGGGGAACTCTTGCTCATAGTAATAAACACAAGGGTCTATCCCACCATACTCATACCCCACAGGAGCCATTTATGCCCAGTCTTGGCATCTGCTACCTTTAATGACTCTCAGACACCAACCACGTACCCCAGAGACGTTGAAAGTTTCATTAAATTGAACCAATTAATAAAATATCAAGAACAGGCATTGGGATTCCAGGGCTGCACTGCTAGTGGTCTTGGAGTCCTCGCAGCTTGCCTGCAGGACCACAGACTGGCTGGAAATACAGCAGAGTTTCCCACCACGGGCTTCCCAGCAGCAAATCCTGTGGTGGTCCAGGGCCTGCCCAACAGCCCAGCATCACTCTTACCAGGGCAGACACCGTGAGGATGTAGCTTTGCTGGCATTACAGGTATGTGTGTCATTTCAGGGCATCTGTTGTGCCTACTGAAAAAATACACAGAAGAATATCTGAAAGCTGTGGACCACTGCGAAGACTTCCAGCTGCTTCTAATCCCGAGCATTGAGAACTTATTTTAAGAGACAAAGACTTCTTTAAACCAATATCCATAATTTACAGACTGGAAGGAAGGCCCTATGTCTAGCATGCCACACGTGTTCGTCAGCTGTCCCTGTCCTTAAATCTCCCATGGTGACAGGTTGCTACACAAGGGGAACAGGTTTTCCACACTTAAGAACAATTGCAACGAAGACGGGAAAGGAAGAAATGTGAGTATGGCCACGCAGTTCTTCTATAAGGTGACAAGGGTGGGAGATGCAGGGTCTAGATCACTACAGAGGGCACAGTGCTCGCTGAGACTCTCTCCCACATGGCAAGCCACTTCCACTGCTTGCCATTCTGGACCACTGGCGAGGCCTCCTATTGTTGGTGCTCAGTCATAACCATGTCACAGGGTCCCAGCTGTGATCATTCTGTCCCTGCCCTCAGCATAGCAGCAAAGAAGGAGATGGCATCTACTCACTGATGCAGCCCTGAGTCCAAATGTACTTTTCAGCCTTTCTTGCAGTTGACTGGGGCAGGTCACAGAATCCTGGCCAAGGGATGGAGAACTGACATACACCCTTCTGAGCTTGGCTTGTGCCTCCCCTCCTCACCACTGGATGATCGCTCTCTTTCCAGCTGGAGAAATACAGAAGCCCCAGACAAGCTGGGGCCACAGATGGGATAAGGCCGGTTCCTGACTGGTGGCAAAGAACAGATCCACCCATGCATACCTGCTCAACTGCACTTGGCCCTTGACTTCAATGAGTAATAAATATTCATTGTGTTAAGCCTCTGAAGTTTTAGCGTTGCTTGTCACAATAGTTAACTTGCCTTAATACAGCAGAGAATATGCTTTACTAGACCAGATGGTTTAAACCTATGAGGTTGAACTATGTAATATTTTGAAATGTGCTGAGACTTGCCATTGGCAAATCCTAGGCAATGGTCTCATCATTCCACCTCCTACGGGATGCTTTGGAATTGTGAATAGTACTAGTTAATGAATGGCCAGTGAAGACCACCGTCCTTTCTTTAAGAAAAAAGAGAGATCTTTCTTTCCAGTATCAGTACCTACATTTACTGTTCTAGGGGATTTCTAGACCAAACTGATTCTTCAAGTGATCTAAGTGAACCTGGTCACAAAATCCACAGAATATATTTACAACTGGAAATGCAAATGTGCTCATATATCCAGGGCCTGGGCCATGACCTGAAGATCTGAGACATGCAGAGATGTCTTCTGCTTTAATTTTTCCACCTCTGTTTTACACTTCAGACTTCTAGGGTCTTGTATCTGTTTTCCTGCAGCCACGAAAGCCATTTTCTAATTGCTTCTCAATGGAAAGCAGAGACTTTTAATTTTCTTGCACAGGACACGCACACACTCCACACATTTGAGTACAATGTGGTTGCTGCATTTTCTGTAAATACGGTACTTTTTCCCATTGGCAAATGACCTTTTCAAGTCAAAATAATATCCCCCCCCCCAAAAAAAAAAGGCATTGCAGTTTTTGAAGGTTTGGAAAATTGAGCTTAGCCAGAGCACCAGGGACTCCAATTACACGTACTTACCTGATGTACTCTTATAGGACACACAATTCACAAATTGCAGACGGCTTTTTGTGCTGTGTACTATGCATTTAAAAATGTATTTATTATGTAGAGTTCCTTCTTTTGTGGTTTCTTGAAGTGACTCCTCATTCAGAGCAGTTTCCTGGCTTTTCTTTATGTCAGGCAAAGCAGTTAACCTTCAGCAACCCAGAGCACTTTAAGTGTTGTGCAGGCCTTGTTTTGCATTCATTTTTCTCCTGCACAGAACATTTGATTTTTCATCTGGTTTTAATTTTATACAATGATGTAGGTAAAGGCAAACCAAAGGCTTAGTAATTACACCCTCATGGTAGCTCAATGAATGCACAGGAGATGTTTACTAATCACAGTGGTGTGGTGATGGCCCTCCTCCTCAGAAGGCTCTAACATGTGGAGGTGTCTCTTTTGTTTCTCAGTCTGAATCTCTCTCTCTCTCTCTCTCTCTTACTCACTTACTTTCTCTCTCTTTCTGTGGTACTAGGAAATGAGACCAGCGCCTTGAGCATACTATGCAAGCACTCTAACCAACAAGGCTGGGAGGTAGCTCAGGGGTAATCTGGTTGCTTACAAAAAAAAAAAAAAAAAAAAAGATACATTAATCAAACTGCTTTCTTATCATAAAGTACATAACCTTAAAGAAATATTAAGCCCCATGGGGTATGACAATAGTAAGTATATAGCACTGTTGCCCCTCAACTGAGGCAGCAAGAATCTGTCCCCATCCTGCAGGACAGCAGACCTGTGTTTCTTCATGAGCTGGCTTCATTACCTTCACCTCATTTACTAAACACTACATAATCACTCCTCAAGCTATGCAGCTGCCTCCATTCATGTCTTCATAGTGCAAGTCACCCTC
>RJWM01008744.1:0-59231 GCA_004363535.1 Dasyprocta punctata
TTTTTTTTGCGGCACTGGGGTTTGAACTTACAACCTTGCCCCTTCCAGGGCAGGCACTTAAGCCACTGAGCCAAACTCCCAGCCCTGGTTTTTTGAAGCAGGGTTGCACTATGTAGCTCAGGCCAGCCTTGCGCTCATGTTGTAGCCCAAGCCGGCCTTGAACTCACAATGCTCCTCCTACCTCAGCCTCCCGAGTGCTGGGATTAAAGGCGTGCACCACCACACCCGGCTCCAATACATATTTTTTAAGACCACCTTTATTGAAGCAGTAAGTGTACTTGTTGAAGTGCGATGATTGGAACGGATCTTAAGAGTCCAGTTAGATGGATTTTGACAACTGAGTGCAGCACGTAACACTACTGTAGACAGAAAACACTTTGGCTGGCCGTGGTGGCACTCGCCTGTAATCCCAGCACTCTGGCAGGGGGAAGACTGTGAGTTTGAGCCCAACTTGGGAAATCAGTGTAGTGAGACCCTGTCTCAAAATAAAAAGTAAGAAAGGGCTGGGGATGAACCTCAGTGAAAAGCTGTGGACTCCAACACCACAGGCTCTGCTCCCAGATGTCTCCAGGATGTCCCGCAACCCTTACTTCAGACATCTCTTCAGCCATGCCTTCCTCAGGACCCTCCTGAGGTACCAGTCACTCAGGACTCACCATCCTTCTTCCCACTTGTGTGTCTTCATCATTCATCACCACTCGATGTCATTCCTCTGTGTCCTTAGAGCCTGCAGTCCCCACAGCCTGAGCTTTGGGAATGCAGGATTTTGTTTGCAGAGTGACTAGATGAGGGCTCCCTGAAAACAGCACCTGTGCTGTTCATCTTCATCATGTGGGGCGCATGGGGAGAAGGCAGGGCTGTTACTTGGCTGATCAAAGTGCAAGAGGAAAGTAGGTGAGAGTTCAAATGGTGAACGTGGCATTCCCCTAGTGGAGGTAGTCATGGACAGATAGAGGCTGTGCACTCCACTGAGTGTCATACAAGATCTTCCAGGTGGGATCTGGGGACCCGATGGTCACCACTCTTTGGTGTCCTGGTCTTCTCTCCCAGGGTTCAAGGTCCAGGTGGTTCTGGGGCAGGTGGAGCTCTGAGAATGCTTGACCAAATGGTAGAAGTACCATAGAGCAAAGTGCAGGGATTATTAATGTCTGGTGATTGATCTGGACATGAGGATTATTGTGTTGGTAGCAACAACAGAATTTAAAATCAGTTTGACAATGACTGCTGCAATCTCTGATGTGTGCACGGGGCTGCTCCTGTGTTGCAGACTGTCCTGGAGGTTGAGGCTTGTGAGGTGCTATGGTTTGTGTCTGGATGTCCCCCCAAACCTCATGTGGTCATGGGGACAGCTTCTAGAGTTTGTGATTGATTCATGATCCAGTGTTGGCATTACGGGTGGGAGTGCTACACCCACCATAGGGTGGGTAGCCTACGTATAGTGTAAGGGACAGAGAGAGTCTTCTCTCAAGCTTTTCCCTTTTTGCTCTTGTTGCTTTTGCTATCTCCCATCGCCATGAACAGTTGCCCTTCTGCCTTGCCACCCTACCTTGGAGCCAGCACTTTATAGACTGAAACCTCCACAAACTGTGAGCTAAATAAACCTTTCCTTCCTTAATTTTAGATGTCAGGTATTCTGTCTCAGCAGCAAGAGAAAAGTAACCAAGACATGAGGTGAACTGCCTGCCGTGGGACACAGGCCTTCCTCTGAAACTTAATTTCACAGTTAAGCCGGGCTTGCTATACTTATCTCTTAAATCATTAGGGAGTAATAATTAGATCAAAATGGCTTAAAATGTGTTTCTATATTAATAATTATTCTTAGCTTGAAGCCGCTGCTGACCTTGGTTCTTGGAGTCAGTATTTAGAGCTATATTTTAGGGGAGTCTATATAAAAAGGTGCCTTATATGCTTGGTGTGAGGGGGACAAGGTATCGCAACAGCTATGACTGGTTGTGGAGAAGCAGGGCCACAGTGGGTGTGGGGCAGGGCAGGCTTCTGGGCTTCTCTGTGAGCGCTGGCTTCGCTGTGTTACTCTGCAACCTCATTTAATTCCGGTGAGTGCCACTGCCCTGCCATTCTGCAGATGTGAACACTCACCCGGAGCTGAGCAGCTGTTCAGTTCTGGAACCCAGATTAGAGCCAGACAGACTCCAGCACCCACACTTTTAAAACCTCCACCATACTTCTTCCAGTCCCCCTCCTCCTTGTCTTTCTTCTTCCTCTTTTTCCTTTCTTTTGCTTCTTTTCTTGCAGTATTAGGGAATAAATCCAGTGATTTTGTACTGAGCTACATCTGTGGCCTACTTTATTTCACTTTTCTATTTTATTTTATCTTAAGACAGGGTCTCACTAAGTACTAAATTGGGTTTGAATTTGTGATCCTTCTGCCTCAGCCTCCCAAAGACTGGGATTATAGATGTGCACCTCTGTGCCCAGTTTCATATTTTTTTAAGCATCTACATTATCCCATGTCCTGAATAGATATTTACTTGCTTACCTAAATTCTCACATCAAGGCAAATGCCACTGATAGTACAGAAGAGGAAACCAAGGCTTAGAGAGTTAAGAATTTTTCCCAGGTCATTCTTGTTTCATTTATTTTTTTTCTTTCATTCCTTCATTCTGCAAATGTTTACTGAGAACTTACTATGTTCCAGGCATTTTCTAGGCCCTAGAGTTGCCTTAGCCATCAAGGTAATTATTAGAAGACAGATGTGACTCCTTTTCTTGGAATGCTCACATTCCTGTGGGAAGACATAAGAAAATGCCACGGCCGGGCGTGGTGGCACCCGCCTTTAATCCCAGCACTCGGGAGGCTGAGGTAGGCGAAGTGTTGTGAGTTTGAGGCTGGCTTGGGCTACAACGTGAGCGCGAGGCCGGCCTGAGCTACCTAGTGCAACCCTGCCTCAAAAAACCAGGGCTGGGAGTTTGGCTCAGCAGCTTAAGTGCCTGTCTGGTCAATCCCCAGTGCCGGAAAAAAAAAAAAAGAAAGACGATGTGATGGGGAGCAGGGCCCCCTTTTGGGTGATAGTACTGGGTTTTGAACCCAGAGCCTTCACACTGAACTGTGTCCGCCCCAGCCCTACCCTCTTGAGACAGGGTGGGTCTCAGCTGTCATCTGTTTCATGGGCTTTGAATTTTGTATAAGATTTTTATCAGAGAAGATTTCACTTAGAAGAAAACTAGAATTTGAAAACCAGTGACAAAGGCTAAGCATTGGGCTCAGGGCCAGGGCGTGCTCTTCTGTTCACTGGGCCTCAGTTTCCATATCAGGCAAACGGAGAGGCCCCTTCTGAAGAATGGGTTGGGTTAGCCAGGCGTGGTGGCATACACCTTTCATCTCAGCACTCGGGAGGCTGAGGTAGGAGGAGCGTTGTGGGTTCGAGGCCGACTTGGGCTACAACGTGAGCACAAGGCTGGCCTGAGCTACATAGTGTGACCCTGCCTCAAAAAACTAGGGCTGGGAGTTTGGCTCAATGGCTTAAGCACCTGCCCTGGCAGGTGCGAGGTTGTGAGTTCAATCCCTGGTGCTGCGAAAAAAGAAAAAAAGAAAGAATGGATTGGGTGGAAGGAGGAAGTGTGCTCTGAGGAGACAGGAGCAGTGGAGGTGAGGGTGCGCGCGCGCGTGCACACACACACACACACACACACATGCCCTGGAGGGAGCTGGAAGGGAAAGCTTCCTCCCTGGGAGTCTGGCAGCTCTGTTCCCGGTGGTCAGACAGCACCATCCAGAGGGCACCCCTGATCATTGCATGAGGGCAGCCAGGCTGCTCAATTTGGGGAGACACAGTTCACAACTAGGAGTGCCAGGGCGCCCAACACAGCTGTGGCCTCTGTTCGGGTACACTTATCTCCTGAGTGGACTTGGTCGGTCTTCCTCCCTTTGTGAATGAGGAAAGAGAAACTCAGAAGAGTGAAAGGGCCTTCCTTCCACTTCACAGCATGGAGAAAGCATCGCTGGGGAGAACCTAGGTCTGACTTAATCGGCCCTGTCGAGCCTACAGACAGCCCTGGGTTTGGGGTCTTCGGCAGGAGGGCCGGAATCGGGGAAGGCCTCTAGGAGAGAATGGGTTGTGACTGGCTTCCTGCCCTGCCTTGATCCAGCGCAGGACATGGTTGACTTATGGGGCAAAGCCCTCTGCTTTTCTCCAGCCAAAACTGAGTCAGACAAACACAATTTTCTGTTTGCAAAATTTCTTATTAGAGCCAGGCATGGCGGTGCACACCTGTAATCCAGCACTCAAGAGGCTGAAGCAGGAGGATCACCCTGAGTTCAAGGCCAGCCTGGGCTACATAGTGAGTTTAAGTCCAGTTTGAACTGCATAGGGAAACCCTGTCTCAAAGAAAAAACTTTCTGTTAGAGAATATAAAATATAAAAAATCCTGGATCCTGTCATTAGTTTAACAGTAACAGCCAGCCATGGTGATACATGCCTACAATCCCAGCAGTCAGGAAGCTGAGGCAGGAGGATTGCCATGAGTTTGAGGTCAGCCAGGCTACAAAGTGAGTTCAAGGTCAACTTGAACTGTGCAGTGAAATCCTGTCTCAACACACACACACACACACACACACACACACACACACACACAAATAATGCCTCCTCTCTTAATAAGTTTGCCCCTCAACCCCCATCTTCTCAGCTTTTAACTTCTCTTTTTAACCTGCTGGCCAGGAGTTTGCAGGAACCAGCAGAGACTTGTCAGGGAGCTGGTCTGCACTTATTTTCCCTGTGGCCCCACCCCTTTACTCTTCTGCCCCAGCACTGGGCACTAAGGTTTCGTTGTTTCCTGTCAGGGCGCTCATCGATTTCTCAAGGGGAAAACTGAGGTCACTGTCCTGTGTCCCTCCCCCTGGCGGCTCCTTCCAGGTCCAGGCCTGTGCAGATTTACCTGGCAGACTGAGGGCATGGGTGCTGCTGACCAGCAGGGTGGTGCTTCCTTCCCACCGAACCACCTCTTGCTCTTCCAGTCGCATACCCTGAAGTTCGAAGGCTGAAGTAATGGGGGTGCACCTGACCGTTTTGTCTCCTGTCTATGGGCCCTGGCCTCGCCTACACCTTTGCTCTCAAGACCTCAGAAGCCAGAGACCAGAGCAGCCCAGCATTGATTTGATTTCCACTTTGTCTTTACTTCCCACTCACCTGTCAAAAATAAGTGAAGTGTCTTCAGAGCCCTGATTTGGTTGGATACACTGGAAGCTTCCTTTCATTAGGTTGAAAGCCTGAGGCAGTCAGGCAGTTATTTCTGCATCTCTTTGCACCCCAGTGCAGACAGACACTGCCCTGGCTCATCTTGGAGGATGGAGGGGTCAACTGCCTAGTTTTCCAGGTGTCCCATGTAGAATCAGGAAGAGAACATTGAAGCAATGAGACTGTCACCTGGGTACAGAATGGTAGATAGCTCTTGGATGTTGGGTTCTCCCTCCCATCTCTGTCCTGCCTTCTAAAATTGGGGGCTGGGGGTGGAGGACACAAACAAGCATGAACCACTATACCTGATTCTTTTTTTATGCCTAATAACTTCATGAAAACTCAAAGTTTAAGGTCAAATGAAAACTGTAAATTTAAGGCCAAAAAAAAAGGGTTTTGAGTTGATACAACACACTTCATAGCTGCTGGCATTTTCTTTTAATCTCAAGTGAAACATGAACCTTTATTTCTTAAATAAATTTATTACAGCCAAACTATTTAAATAACTTTATTTGTTTCATCCTTTGGTAGATGAGAAAAATACATTACAAAATACATTATACAGAGGACAGCTCACAGTACACATTACTAAAAACAATGATCTACATGCCAGCAAGGCAGGGCTGGTGTAAGTTCAGAAGCTGCAGAGGCCTTGGAGACTGGATTTCAGCTCTGCAGAATGAATACCGTGTCCCCTCTCAGCTGCAGCATCTATTAGCACCCTAGTCAGGTGAGAGCGGGCAATGACAACAGCAGTGTGGCACTGCGGAGCACCCCGTCCACCGAAAGCAGCAAGATGTTTTTAAGATTCCTCAGGAGAGGGTAAGTGGCGGGATCGGGTGGAGGTGGGGCAGTGGGAATGACCAAGACTGCTGTGTTCCAGGCTCACAGAGCTCCTCTGGCCTCCTACGCGTTCCCAGGCAGCTGTCCCAGGCCCGAGTTTCCTGATGTCTTCCCTTAACTGCGCCGACCTCTCGTTCCAGGCTTTATCAAATCTGTAGGCAGAGTTGGTCCTAAGAACTACCAGGCCCCAAAGCAAGCTTTCTCACTAGGAGCTGCAGGCAGCTCCCATGGTACAGTCGCATCTCAACTTTACAGCAAGTTCCCACACACAGTACCACTGGTTCCATCTTAGCACCCCCAGCAGTTCCCCTAGCCCAGGGTGACGACATCAGTGTGGCAGACCACCTCTGCGAAAGCCAACCCTTGCCAGGAGGCCCCACCTTACAACACTGGCTTCAAAGAACCCAGAATTCTCCAAGCCAAGCAACTTACTTCAGAACTGTGCTCATTTTCTCACAAAACCAACTGAAGCAAGACAGAAGGAAGGCAATCAGAGCCGACTGCCCATCACCATCCAGTGCTAGTCAGAACCACTTCCAGGAGGGAAGGAAGCAGGGAGCACAAGGGGCTGTGGCCACACAGTGTGCTGCTGCAATTAGTGCACCACACTTGCACTTGGCTGGCTCCAGCCCCACTCACTCATGTAAAAGGACGTCTATGAAGCAGCCTCTTGAACCTCCATATATTCTTTTTCTTAGAAATCTGAAAAGTCTGAGACTAGAAGTAAAAAGTAGTCCCAAAAATCAAAACCATCATTTCAGCTGACTACAGTCATGCAGCAGGCCAGGTTCTGTGCTCCAAGGGCAAGTGTTAGCTGCTCCAGAGGCTTTCGGGAAGAGCCGGGGAGGGCCAGGCAGGTGCTTCTGCTCGCTCCACATTCTCTGGCCTTCGAGGAGTACTGAGCGTAGTGGACCTGGTGCCTGCCCCTACCTCCTAATCTGTTAGGGAATGGGATGGGATGGGACGTGGGAATAAAAATAAAGATGAGTCAAGACCAGCATCTTCAAATTAACAAACTGTAATTGTTTTCCCAAAGATACATTTTTTTTTCATACACATCCATCATACACTGTAACCAAAAAAAGCAGTGTACATGAAATAGGAGAAAATAAATTAAAAATCCATAGCATAGGTAAGGAGGCTCTAGTCTGGAGCACAGCTGAGTTTCCAGCAATATAAGGAGGCTTGAGAGTTTCTTTATAAGAATGCCTGCTAGCAAGGGTTCCAGCAAGGTGGTTGGTTGGTCTGTAGTCAGTCTTGAGTACTTGAAACAGTTTGTGTGTTTTATTTATTTTTTTTCCTTAGCGTTTAGAATAGCCATCATTGTCCTGCAATAGGCAGAGCTATCACGTCCAGGAAAAATGAGGGAGGGAACCACAGAGGCAGCGTGAGATCCAAATACAGCATTCAAAGGTAATTGGTCCAGTGGTGCCTGGGGGAGGAGGATGGGGACGACTCCGGGGTTAGCCATCTTCCTTTGGGGGTGTGTACCAGCCTACAGAGACACAGAAGAGTAAGGTGCAAGCAAGGACCACCCTCCTGCCCTGATCCCCACAGATATCTCCAGGGCCACAAGCAGGATCCTAGGAGGCTGGCTGGCAAGGGGTAGAGGTGTGAGGAACAGACTTCCCAGCTGCAGGTTGTAGGGAGAATGGTGAGTCCAACCTGAGGTGATGGAAGAGTTGGACATACTTTACAAGACTCGTCAGAAAGAGGGCAGCACCACCACTGGTGCTTCCCTAGGGAGGAGCTGCGGTGTCACCCCCAGGCTGATTCTGGAGGGCTGGGCGGTACAGGGTGAATGGGCAGTAAGACTCAAGAGACCATGGGGTCTCTCATTATTTGGCTAGAGTGAAAGCTGGGACCTGCTATGAGTTCGACTCTTCTGGGACCCAGCTCCAGTCTCACCGTTTTTTTCATGGATCTGCACCAAGGACTTGTAGGACTGCTGTGCTCTCGTCAGACTGTACTGAGACTGGGGAGAGAAGTCACCAGATGAGGCCACAGCCAGCTGTGGCCTGACTGCCCCTGAAACCCAGGAGTCCCACCCAGTTCCCAGCTTGATGCTCTGGTACGCCCGAGTGCTCTGCCTGAGAGGTCCCCCGACACAATCCCACAGCATCCCCTTTGCAGCCCTGGCCACCTGCTAGCCTGAGGATGCCCCTTGGGGCATGCGAGGGCCTGTTCCTTTCCCACTGTGGGTGCCCTAGACCCTTTCCTCCAGCGCTGCCAGCCCAGGGACCTTATCCTCTTGGTCTCCCAAAGGCAGGCTTGGACTACTAGTGACTTAGACTATACTGGGCTCCAGTTCACTCCGCTGGCCCCAGGATCCTTACTTTGTTGGCTCCAAACTGCACTCGTGCTTTCCCCTTCACCAGTGTGGCACTGATCTGCATGATCACGGATTCTATGGAATAGGCACTGCTCCAGCCCTGAGGGATGGGAGGAACAAGGCAAGTAAGTCAGGACAGAGCTTTCCAAGAAACCTTTTGCTTGTCCTCCAGGCCGGCGAGGGGCCTCTACACAAGGGCCCTTGCCTCATCCCAGAACAGCCCCCACTTGTCTGTCTGGAAGGAGAGGGTCACACTATGCCCGGAGTCCAACAGGGTGGAGCTCAGCCAGTCCCACCCCAGCCAGGCTAGGCCAGTCCAGCCAGCAGTAGGAGACAGGCTCACCTGCTTGGTAAGAAGTTCCATGCAGATGGCACCTCCACCCAGAACATACCTGCACAGAAAGGTTAGTGAGCTGTGCCTGGCAGGAGCCCTGAGGCCTTTCCTCACCCTCTGCCTCAGGGGCTGCCCTGTTCCCCTGGCCCAGTCACTCACCCTCCAGAGAGGACTGGAGACACAACCCTGACAAATGGTGGGTCAAAGGGAAAGTTATCCTGAGACAGGAAGAGAAAAAGAACAATCAGGGAAGGAGGCAATATCCACACAGGACGTCAGGCAGACAGGCACAGCCAGGTCAGGGAGGGAGGAGCAGGAAGGGGAAAGTCTTACTTTAAAAGAGAAGTTGAGTAGGATGAAGTCGGCGCCTTCCTTCTCTTTGAGGATCTGGAGATCATTGTGCAAAGCGCTGTCCTGGTCAACTCTACAAAGTAACAAGCCTGGGTTTGGACCCCGGTCCTGGCTCAGGAGCTTAAGGGCACCTGCCCCCCAAGCTGGCAGCACATAAACACACCACTGCCCACACTGGCTCGTGGGACCCTGCAATCAACAAGCTGGATGGGACTGCAGAGATCTATCCAGAATCACTCCACTCACACTGCCCCTCAACTCCCCAGAGTTCACACTTACTTGAGGAGTTTGACATTCCAATCATATAGACTGTCATTCACGAGTTCGACTGCATAGTTTCCTGGAAGGAGGAAAGCTAAGTGTTAGGACAGTCCAGGTGGCAAGTGGTACACATGCAGATCCCTCTCCCAGTGAAGAGAAAAGATCAAAAGCTTGACTTGTGCTCCAGATGGAAATGCATCCATTCCAAGCCACTGGCTTGAGGAATTCCATTCTTGGCCTGCAATGTTCCTAAGCATTTGTATGTTCCACAATCCTTTGTTCTTGTCACTATTATATCATATCCTTTAGGACAAACTCCTGTCCAGGTCCCTCTCTAGGGCAAACTCACCGCCTTTGAAACTCTGTGATCGGTATATATCCCTGAGCTCCTTCATCAGCCGGTCAGTGGCCTGCACCGAGCCAGACACTGCACCCTGCAAAGGAGGGAGGATACAACATTTTTCAGTTGTGTGGTTTGGAAACAGAAATGGTGGACCATAGAAGCAGTCTAGCAACTTGCCCAGGATTTAGAGAAGGGTTAGACACACCAAACTGAGCAGCTCTCTAGCCTGATATTTGATGGTCTACCACTTCCCAGTCAGTGCCCACCAACCAACCCCTTTTACTCAGCCTCTTGCTACGAGGCACGTACATTTAAGTAATCTTGCCTCTGGTTCTTTTTAATTTTCTCAAGGATGGCCAAGTTTTCTTTTCCAATGCCATCATCTTCAGATTTCTTGCCCTCAGCTGGCTCTTCCTCTTTCATTTCATAGTGATCTAGGTCTTCTGTGTCCTGTGGCAAGTGTGGGGTGGGAGTGGAACAGGAGGAAAGACACAGTACAGTCTGTAGATAAGGACTGTCACCTTCTCAGTCCCATCTGGCCTGGAGCCACAAGGTCAGGTGCAGTCTTATCAACACAATACCCTCCCTGTTCCTGGAGAAGTTCCCAGCCCCATTCCCTCCATGATCCAAACAACAAAGCAAATTTCTTCTCTTTCCAGTTGTTGAACTATGGCAGCAGAGCTACAGTAAGGAACTCGGCCTTTTCTTCCCCAGGATGACCCCACTCTGTTTCTAAAATTCTCCTCTGGAAGCAGAAAATCTTTTCTAATTACTAGCAGAATGACTCTGGTCTGACATTGTGACTGAAAGCTCATGTTTCACCAAGCAAAACTATTGTACTCAGAAGTCCTCAGGGCCCAGATCTAAAGGAAAAACTGTGATCATAAATCACCTCTTTATAAACACTGGCCCGAATCAGGTACCCAATGCCAACATGAAAATGAGAAAGGAGATCTAGAAAAGGAAATGGTAGCTCAAGAAAAGAATTAGGTTTTTTGTTTTGGTGGTACTGGGGATTAGACCTATTGCCTTGCATGTGCCAGGCAAGCACTCTATTACTGAGCGGCATCCCCAGCTCTTTCTTTATCCTGCTTTAAATGAGCACGTTCACTGTGCAAGGGGGAGAAGAACATATCCAAGGTTAGCCACTCATCAGATGTTGAGGGTTATGGTGCAGGGTATGGTGCACACGGCTGTCCATTGCCTGGGAGGAGTGGGTACCATGCATTACCAGCCTTGCGCAGGTCTTAAGATCCTTACAAAGCCACAGAACCTGGGACATGAATTCAGCACTAAGAAACAAAATGATCAGAGTGATCTTCACTCTGGCAGGACACATCAACCTCCCAGTTATTACACCAGCAGCTATTACTGACTGAATGCTTATCACATTAGGGTCTGTACTAGACACTACATGCACCAGTTCATTTTGTTCTTCAAACCACTGTATCATTCTGTTATCTCCACTTATTGCTGAGGAAGCTAAGGTCTAGGGAGGCCAGTTGTCATGCCCAAAGTAAGAACTCTTAATGGAGCTGAGACTTAAATTCTATCTAGATCTGAGGCTCAAATTCTAAACCATTACATTGTATCCTATAGGAGCACGTTTTCAACTAACATATTAGGTAACTCATTTAGCACTCATAATGTGTAATATAATGAAATATTTAAGGTAACCAGGATGCAAACTCAGGTCAGTTAAAACTTTAAAGCTGTCTGAGATTAATTTGTCAAACTTTTACTTGGTTCAAGCAGATCTGTACCTATTTTCTGGGTTGGATGTGGGTTTCCTGTCTCTTCTACTACACTGGCTACTCCTCCAGGCCAGTAAATCTGTTTATACTCTTCTCACATCTTTCCCTCCCCGGTTCTAGAGCACAGGTTTGTTTAGAGCAGGCTGTCAATGCCGCTGATGGCAAGAGCTTCCTGTCAATGGCCCCTCCGGCGGAAGCCTACCTCAGGCATCTCCTCATCTTCATCTTCTGAAGACACTTCCTCCTGTGTGCACTGCAAGGAGGAGAAGAAAATTAGAGTTCTACAGGCTGGTTGGAAGGCAGGCCTCCGCCCTACTCCCCTGAGCCTCCAGGTCTGGAAGCTGGGCACTTGCCCATAATGCTGCCATCTCCCTGCCAACCAGATCTGAGTGGAAGCAAGAGCCCAGGGAATGACTTCCCTACCAGTCCATTAGTCTCCTCCTACCCCGTGCCAAAGACTGAGAGGAGAAAAACAGCTGTTTCTGACATTCATCTCAGAAACCCCATTTTAACTTTCCTAAGAAACCCTTTTACTTGGTCTTCTCTACACTGACACTGCATTCTTGGTTCTAAACAAGAAACCTGGGTCCCCCGTGGCTACCCACTGCTATTGCTATGATAATGGCAAAAATTCTCCCTCTCAACCTGAGGGATACTGCCCCTGAGAGTGGGTTTTGACAGAGAGATGAAGCCGCTCGTGTTCCATTCAACTAGGTTCCCATCTGGAGAAGGAAGAAGCTGGGAAAGTTGCACACATGTGTCTGGAAGCAGGTGGGGGTGGGGAGAAGCAACTGGAGACCTGCCTCAATAAAAAAGTATTTACTGAGTGCTCTATGCAAGACAACTCTGTGCAGCAGGGTCCAACACCCCTCAGCCCTTACCTGCTCTGCTGGCAAAGGTTGATCCAGCATTTCCACATCAGGATGCTGAGGGAGGTTGTAGAGTTTACACAGGTCAGAGATGATCCTCTTCAGATGCTGTAAGAGCTGGGGTGGGGACCAGAGACATCAAATTCTCCATCCCCACTCTGATCTTGATGGGTGCATGGAGGAGCTCTTAGCTCAGTTCCTAAGCTGGTACCTAGTTCTCTAAACCAAATGGACTATGAAGCTCTGGAAATGAGTTTCCTGGTGAACCCATCCTGAGGCCACTACAGGAATCTGCCTCTGGCGTCAGTAAGCAACTCCCCTAAGCAGCCTGCCCCAAAGGTCCAGCTATCGGTACCACCCACTTTCTAGACACATCTCCCTTTAATGGAGTGCATGTGACATGGCCTCATAGGAATGCGTGTGCTCCTATCCTGTGGTCCCCTCACCAGAGTATTCCCTTTCTTTATGTCCACCAGTCTCTCCAAGACAGCAGCCAAGTTAGGGTCATCAGACTCCACCGACCAGATGGGGGGCACAGCAGGGTATGACTCCTGAGGGGAAAAGAGTAGGGAGAGCAGTCACAATGGGCAATCTTGGGAAAGGGCACATTTTGCCTGTCCTCTGCTTGTTCATCCCTAAGCCTGACACACTCATAAAAGCCCAGCTTAGCAGGTCAGTATCTAACCAAGCCACTTCCCAACCAATCCTAGACTGGGAGAGACCCAGTCCCTGGGAGAACCTTTTCCAGGAAACAACATGGAACTTTTTCTTTCTTCCAGAATAAAAACCAGGGAAAGTGGCATGCCAAACTGCTAACAGCAAGGTGGACACCTTATCTAATGTATTCCAGGTTTAAAGTTTTTCCTACATACCCCTCAGAGTCCTCCAATCCGTCTGCTTTCCAAACTCCAGAATCAGGGGATGAAAGAGTCACAATGATGTGGGAGGGTGGCCCACAAAGACTGTAGGTCACCAGGGAAGGAGGGACAAAAATGAAATTGTATCTCCAGAAATGAAGGAAGGAAGGAAGGCTCTCCCCACACCACTCTCAACAGAGCCCCTCAAAAATCAATTCCCCCTATCTCTCCCTTGGGAACCTGCCACCTTCTCAGTCCAGGCGTGGGCTGTAGGGCTCCACATGGCAGGCTGGAAGAAGCCTACGCTGCTGACATTCCCAGCATTCCTGAGCCAGGATGCCAAAATCTTGACCAGACTCCCCGTCAAGACCAAGGGGGCCAGTTCAGGTCAAGTCTCCTTTATAGGGGTCACAAGATAATCCGGCTGAGGACTCTGTAAACTAATTTTTTAACTAAGACAAAGACAGTAGATGTCCTTTGGCAACACAAAAGGCAGCTAGATGGAGCAAAACTTTCCCTTGAGGAATCAGAAACTTAAGAATAAATTAAACCCTGAGATTTCCACACTTGCCAAGGTAGTATTACCCACTGCTCCTGATACCTTAGCTCTCACAGGCTCTACCTCTCAATTCTGGAAGAAAGTATCAAAAATGCTTGAGTCTTCACCTGACTAAATCATTCCTGGTCTTTCCATGGTAACTTCTCTAGGGAGGAGAGGATAAAAGGGAGAAATGGGACACATGAGTTTTGGTAGGGCACCATTCAACCAAATCATGACCTCATTTGATTGAGGAAAGGGATAGAAAACACCATGTCAGTAGGGTGTGGTGGCGCACACCTGTCTGTAATTCCAGCACTTGGGGGGAGACAGGAAGATCGTTGCAAGTTTGAGACCAGACTGAGCTACAAAGTAAGCTCAAGGCCAGCCTGAACTGCACAGCGAAACTCTGTTCCCCCTACTACCAAAAAAGAAAGAAAAAAAAGACCACGTCCACCGAATCTAGGCCCCCCAAGTACCACCAAAGTCACAAGTCTGCCTTTCCCCAGGCTACTCCCATTTGCAGTCTGGCTGCTTGGACAAAGTATTGTCCACTAGCTTCCTAGCTACTGTTCCAGCAGGAAGAAAACCATCACAGCAAATAATACCAACCGGTGTAAGCGCTATACCTTGCAGCATCAGGCATTCCCAATTACCCAAGTCCAATCCTTCTCAAGGTAAAATAAATTAGTAGACATGCAAGGTGTCTCCTTATCCGGTAGGTATACAGTACTTAGGGTGGGATGATGCTAGCTAGGGAGAAATGGAACTGCTACTGCTCAGAACAAATGTGGTAGCCTATACCTATCACATTACTATCTTTACTAGGAAAGGCAACAATCTGGGCAGCTGAACAATCCCTAAAGAGGAGGGAGAGCAGTGGTAATCTACCACCAGCTGAGGGAGAGTTAGAAGTTACACCAGAATAAAAGAAAACCTAAAAGAGTAAAACAGGTCAATGAACTGCAGTCACTTGATAAAATTCAGAGAGCAAAGAGGGTCTGCACAAGAGATGCCTGGGCAGAGAACCCACAGGTGGTAGCACCCTAAGTCAAAGGCACTACTGAGAATGGTTATCACCAAACTATGCAGAGTTTCACGCTAGGTCCTCCCGGCTGGGGTCAATGCAAAGGGCTCCAACCATGTAATTAGAATGGAGTGCAGAAGCATTTCTGGGTAGCAAGGTAAAGTTGTCGGGCAGAAGCCCAAAGGAACCAAAATCGTGAATCTTAAGACGTGGGTGAGTTCGTGGAGGGGGCAGCAGACTAGCCATATGCCGAGATATCCCTCGCTACCTGGGGTTAATAGTAGACTCTGAAGGCATGGCAGAACCTCTAGCTCCAGAAGCAACTGTAACCTGGAGAACTAAACCCCGGGAGGGGCTCTGGCCTCCCAAGTCCATCGATAGCAAAAAGCTGTATGGGGTGAACTCCCAAGTCCCCGACGAGCCCCCTGCCCACCCGCGCCACAGGCGCACGCGAGGGTCCTCACCGTGATGTTGCAATGGATGCGGACGGGATCCCCAGGCACCGACCCCCGAGAGGGGAGATGCGGTCCGGGCGCGGCCCCGGCCCCTGCCCCTCCGGCCCCAGCCAGCAGGAACTCGCAGCTGAGCTCGTCCAGGCAGGCGCTGGCAATGCGGAAGCGCTCGTGGCCGCGGTGGAAGATGGACTCGAGCAGCTTCAGCTCCCGCCTCAGACAGGGCCCCGGCCCCGGGCCCCCCCCCGGGCCGCCCCCGGCCCCCGGTGCCGCCCCCTGGCCCCCCAGCTGCTGCCCCGGCCCCGGCTGCTGCTGCCCCTGCGGCTGCGGCTGCTGCATCCTCCGCTCCGCTCCGCTCCGGGGCCGGCGGGCCGGGAGCCTCCGGCCTCCGCTCCGGGCTCCGCCGCCGCCGCCGCCGCGGTCCTCACTTCCTGATCCCCCCTTCGCCAAGATGGCGCCGCCGCCACCTCCGGGACGGCCCCCCCCTCGGCTCGCTGGCACCCCCCCGCCGCCGGAAGCCGCGCGCCCCTCCTTCTCAGCGGCCCCGCCTCCGTTCCCCTCACGTGACCTGCCCGCTCTGGCCCTCTGCACGTGGCCTCTCAGTCCTTCCCGCCCCCTTGTTCTCGCCTGCCTCCCTTCACACGTGACCCAGAGCTGCGGACTAGCCTCTATGAGCGTCTCCGTGCGTACTTATGTACGTCATGCGAGCATGCGCGCAGTGGCCCCTCCGCAGCGCTCCCCTGTCACGTGACCCCGCGCCTCATGCTCCCAGAGGCTCTCCGCGCGGGACTCTGCTTCCTGCTCTCGGTCCCTCTTTCTCTGCCTCCGGGCAGCCCAGAACCTGCGGAGCGCCTGGTGGGCAGAGAAGACAGGGGTGCGGTTACTGCCGCAGGGGCTTCACAGTGCCCGTGGGCCACGCTGTTTTCTGCGCAGGGTGCCCGGCCTCTGCCCTCTGTGGGCATGCTGTCTCCACTCAGTGCGGGGCGTGTGGCCGGAAAGGAGCCAGGAACCCTAGTACCGAAGCTTAGGTTCGCTTCCTGGCTCCTGCCTTGTTTGCGACCTTGGGTTAACCACTTTCCCGCTGAGCGTGAGTGTCCACGACTGTGAAAGTCTTTAAGGAAGATAGTACCTATTTGGCTTACTCGCAAGGATTCGATGCGGGGAAATTAAAGTTTTGAGGTACAGGTTTCTGGTCAGTTATGCCTGAGGGCTAGTCAATAACTGATCTTTGACGCTTTTCAGACCCCCACCACCCACCCTCGCCTGGATTAAGTTGGAGAGGGACTGCATGGACTTCCTGTATAGAATCAAGGGAAAAACGATAAACTTGTCGGGAGACAGACTCGGGCGGACCCGGTTCCCCATACCGAGCCTAAAGAGCTAACACATTGTCGCAGTGGTCCTGGCGGCTGTCGGGAATAAGTAGCAGGGCCTCCAGGCTCTCGCTAGGTGGCAGTATTACAAAGGGCAAATTTAGCTAAGATTCCAAAAATCTGGAGCTGGTAGTTCCTCTTTCAAGGGCAGGTGTCAGCCCGTGGTAGGGCCTGATGAATTCTGCAAGGTTAACTTGGAGCTTGAGCCACTGGCTATATCTTTCTCTTTCATGTGGACTCGAATGAGTAAGCTCTTGTTGGAAGCTGTGTACCTTGTTCCCTCACTGAGCTACTCATTGATTCCATGGCATTTACAGGTCTTCATTGGCAAAGTTTGATATCAAAAGAGATTGCATGCTCCTGGTCCTCTTGGGGACTGTTTATCTTACCAGAGTTGCCTGAACACTTAGGTACATGTCACCTTTGAGGGTCCAAGCTAGTAGCATAAAAAGCTATAGTAAGAATTCCCATTGAACATTTCCTGAGCCAGGATATTTCCCAAATATTTTTAAACTTCCAACTATGTTGCAAACTATGTATGTGTGTCCTTGTTTTACAAGTGAGGAAAAAAAGTGGTTGTTAGGGTCTAGATCTAAAATGTCCCCCAAAGACTTTGTGCTCAGAGGTGGGACTTTAAAAGGGTCATTGACTCATGAGGGTGCTGTATTCATCAATGGGTAATCCATGGATGAGTTCACAACTAAGTGTACTATTGGAGGTGTAGCCTGGTGGGAAGAAGAGTCACTGGTAACGTGACCTGGAAGGGCTTATTTTCCTCCAAGTCCCTCCTCTCTCTTTCTGTCTCTGCCTCCCCCTCCTGGTGGCCACGATGTGAACAGCTTTCCTCTCTCAGACTTCAACTGTGCCTTCCTACCTTGGAACCAGCTGACTACAGACTGAATCCTCTAACAATCATGAGCCAAAATAAATCTCTCCTTTTAAATTTTGGGTGTGAGATGTTGCATCTCAGGAATAAGAAAGTAGATAGATACTGGTACCAGGAGTTGTTGTCATGACTGTACTACGCCATGTATTTCAGAAGCCTTTGAAAATGGCTTGTAGGAGGAGCTTGGAAAGGTTTGAAGATGGTGGCTAGAGAAGCTCTAGAATGTTGTGAGCTGAACTTGATGGGAGATTCTGGTCAGAGTTTAGAAGACCAAGATGTTCATAGAAGTGTGAATAGAAATGCAGGTGATAAAGGCCACTCTTAGAAAGTTTCAGTTGGTAATAAGGACTCCATTGGCAGTTGGACTCAAGACCATGTGTGTTATACTCTGGCAGAAAATTTGTTTATATTTTGTTCATGTCCTGAAACCTTGTGGAAAATGGATTAAGGGCCCAAACTAATATGTTGGAGAAAATTTCAAGACAGCTCAGGGTTAGGACTGTACCTGAGAACTGCTGGTGGATTTTACCCATACCTGCTGTGAGAAGCAGGACCAAGAAACAGAGCTGAATAATTTGAAATATATTGCTAGTGGTCAGAATGCAAGCTTTTGTAAAGTTGGGACCTTTAGAGTTCTGCTGAGGAGAGCTTGGTTGCTGAAAAAGATAAGCAGGGCAATAAGAAAGATGCCTTGAGGGTATTAGCAAGACCCCACCCTTCAAAGGATCAAGGGTACAAACATGAAAGGTTTTGCTTTGAGTAAGAGAGCCACAGGGCATTGTGCTTGAGGAGGGTCATCTAGAGACTTGGTTCCCCAGGATTCAGTTCACAGTGATCTCCAGGAAATCATTGGGCTCTGCAGCCACGATCTAAGGGGAGCCTGGCTGCTGCTCTAGCTGGTGGCAGACCTTGGTGTCATCTCTGTGACACTGGTTTTATGGGGATGCAGAGTGTAAGAGTTGTGCAGCCGTGGGGGCTTCCACTCAGATTTTGGAAGAAGGCCTGGGAGGCCAGGCAGTATGTTCCTGAGAGGGCAGCGTGTGAAGCTGTGAGTGTAAAGGCAGAAGTACAGTGAAGACCCCAGGACACTGGAGTAGCCAGGAACATAGAATGTCTGTAGGAAGCTGCAAGGAGTGAAAAAAGTCAGCCCAAGAGAGAGGCCTGTGAACTGTAACCAGCAATGCCATAGGCATGGGACTACCCAAGCCATTTGGAGTTTACATCATTACTGTGAGTGCTGGACCTGGAATTATAGTTTTCGATGTTTGCCCTTTGGCAACTCTCAGGGATAGACTAAATGCACATCAATGTTTTGGGGGCCAGGAGCACAATGTTATGGTTTAAATTAAGAATATTTCCTGAAGCTTCATGTACTCATAGGTAGGCTTTTGGTGGGTGATTGAATCATGAGGGTGGTATGGATGACTTGTTAGGAGGTAGAGTCTGGTCAGAAGAGGTGTGTCACTGGGGGTGCGACCTGAAAGATTCTCCCAGGCTCCTCCCTTCTCCCTCAGCTTGCTGACCACAATGATTTAAACAGCTTCCACTCGGGCCCTTCCACTATACTATTGCTGTGTTTAAACATGTTGAAATGGACTGAAACTTCTCAAACTGTGAGCCAAAACAAACTTCTCCTTCTTCTAGTTGCAGGTGTCAGGTATTTTGTCCCAGAACCAAGGAAAGTAACTTAAGTCACTGCTCAAAGATACACAGGTAGTAAGCGAAGTTCCTGGATCTTCTCCCAGCCCATGCCCTTCCGCCCCTCTCTGCCTCCCTTTTGTTTTCCTCAAGAGCTTTTCACACAATACTTGACACTACCCTTTACTCAGAAATCCAGCAGATCCTGGGTTCTATATCTTATAAAGCATTAATTAAGAAAAAACAACAGAAAAAAAAAAAAAAAAAAAAAAAAAAAAAAAAAAAAAAAAAAAGAAAAAGAAAAAACAACAGGCTGAGCCAACCCCAGAATATTGCACAGACTCTCCAAGTATTCCACTGAGGAAAACCAAAAGTAATGATCCCTGGAATGAGGTTTGTCTTCTCCTTCTGGCCTGTCCAGCATCTCAGCTCTAGCTAGGAGAGTCCTTTGGCACCTAGAAACCTGTATGAACCATATCTGAAATGACTAGACATAAGTAGGGTGTCTAGCTGAACTGTAGAGGGTAGAAATGGGAAAGAAATGGTGCATATATTCATATAATGAATTCTTGGGTGCTAAGGAAACAGCAGTGACTAAAACCCCTGCCTTCATGGAGCTTCCATTCTGTGGGGGGGAATTAATATGGTAAATCTGGAGTCTACAAAGCCCATTGACTCACTAATATGGGAGAAAAGGAACAAATTTTACTGAGCACCTACTACATGTGAGGCACTGGGGATGTAGCCTGAAATGACATGGTCCCAGTCCTTGCATTTTCTGTGTGCTCAGCCCAGTAGAATATCAAGACATTCTGTGTATTGTTGCATACTCCATGTCATAATTGCACGTGTGATAAGTGCCCAAAAGGGTTGCAAAACTAGGAACTTGAAGAGGTGTTCCTGAACAAGTGACTCACTGAGCTCTGAAGTGTGAGTATAATTGCTGGTGGGAAGAGGAAGGGGTGACATTCTGGACAGGGGTGGCAAACACAAAGGGTTTGAGACGGGACCACAGCAAGTTGAAAGAACAGAAAGAAATCCTCCATCTGGAGTAAGGGAAAGAGTGAGTCAGGTCAGGCAGGCAAAGGCTAGGTCTTGGCAGGTGTGATGGATTAATTAATGGTCAACTTGTAACACCCAGCTGAACTGAATCAACATGGTGCTGGGTGTGGAAGGCCCACCTGAGGATGGTTACTAGCACAACAATCAGGGAAGATGATGTGCTGTTGAGTCTCCTAGAGAAACATGTTGTGCTGGTTTTCCTGATATGAACTCAGTTGTTCTCATTGTCAGAGGAGCCTGGGACCTCATTGTCACTGAGGATGGCTATGGTTCTTTTTAGGGGAGCTCTGGTCTTTACCTTGAGCATCACTTCCTGGCTCCAGTACAGATCCCTTAGCCTGCTGGCACAGATTCTTCATCCCCTTGGCACAGACTTGCTAGCTTCCACCACTGACCTTTGGGCCTTCCCAGCACAGATTCTTGATACTGACTTGCATTAGACATTGTCATGGGCTCTAGACCTCCAGCTGAACTCATGGAGGACATTGCCGTGGGCTCTAGATCTTCAGCTGGACTTATGCAGGACATTGCTATGGGATCTAGGCAATTGGCTGGATTCTTTGGGTCTCTAGTGTGTGGACAGATCTCCTGCACTCTTTTGCATTTGACTCTTTGAATATTATAAAATAATCCTATAAACTATGTGTCCTGTGTTAAATCTTTTCCCTTGGAAAACCTGACTACAACAGTAGGTATTCAAAGCCATGTGTATGAATTTGCACGTATTTTACAATCCAGGAAGATTTAAAAAATTTATCAATTTTGGGAAGCTTTAAAAGCCTGGGAAACTATAACAGTAGCCTGACAGTGAATAAGACCTGTCAAAGGAGAGCAGAGTTTGTGGAAAATAGGAGTTGGGTTAGGAAACAGCACATGAAAGCAAAGAGTGATGTGAACCATCTGGTGGACTTTGCTTTCTGAGCTCAGAACAGAGAGAAGCCAAGGGCGCTCATCAGAGCTGATGCAGCCTCTGAATTAGACCAGAAAGGGCAGCACAAATGATTGGGAAGAGCATGGACTGGGGAGTCAGACCAAAGCAGACTTGGATTTGAGCTCAGCTGCTTTGCTTGTCTGTTGTGCTAGGTATGTGACCTTGGCAAGACCTTGACTTTCTGAAAACTTAGAATCCTTATCTGTAAATGAGTGAGACACTCTACCTTGCAACATGGTCATTGTGCCAGTTTAGATGAAGTGAGATACATAAAGAAGTAACATAGTGTTTGGTGCTTAGTCCATGGCACAGCAAGTGCTAAACCTACTATTAACCTGATCACTGTTACTACTCAAAAGCCAAGAGGTGCTTGCCACTTGATAAACATTAGTGGATCTTTCCATGTGTTAGATGCCGGTCTAGGTGTGGATATAAAGCAATGGTTGAGACAGGTGAGAGCAGCTCTCTTGGCACTTTCATCCTAGTGCAAGGAATACACAAAAACCAGATGTTTAAGTAACCAGAAGAATATCCAAGACGACGTCAGTGTGAGGAATTAAGGTAGGGTCACGTGGGAGAGAGTGACTTGGGTTAAGTCCAGTAGTCAGGGAGGGTCTCCCTAAGGAGGTGGCATTTGAACTGAGCTCTATTAAAGAAGCAGGACTGAGAGTGAAACAGGTTCTTCTTAGGCAGAGATAGCAGTAATCTCAAAGGCTGAGTTCCAGAATAGGAGGTTAAGAATACACTGGCTAAGACCATGGGCTTTGAATCCCAGCTCCAGCAGATATTCATGACATGACCCTGGGCAACTTATCCATAAGGTGTGCCTTAGTTTCCACACCTATAAGGTAGAGATCATGTTAGTACTTACCTTGGCAGGTCATTGGTAGGATTTAGTGAGAACACATGTAAAGTGCATAAGCTACATAACTAAATAAATGCTTTAAGAAAGAGAGGATCCACGCAGCTTAAGCTTAGTGAAAGTAGAAGAGACAGGATATGAGACCAGGTCAGTAGAGAAGGCAGGGGCTGGATTATGGAGACCACAGAAGTTGTTTGGGTTTTATTCAAAGTGTGGTGAGAAACCACTGGAGGATTTTAAACAGGAAATAGAATGATCGGATTTAACATATTGCAGATCACTCCAGCTGTTCGGTGGAAAGTGGATTGTAGAAATTTTCTTTTGTCTAAAGGTTGTGTGTTATCTAAGTGAGCAGGTGCACTTGTGTACAGCAGAACAAGCAGACCTCTCTTTGATTCGGCCGAGAAGCACAGTGCTCTGACACTGGCTTCACAGATGTGTTCCTAGCACTTGCTCTTTGCCAAGAGCTGCAGTAGATGCTGGGGCTATGGTGATGAAGAAGATACAGGCCTTGTGGGAAGCTCCTGGCACAATTTGTGACATAGAGGAGGAGCCCCTTGCACAACATCCGTGACTCGGTTTATCTTTTTTTTTTTTTTTTGGCATGGAGGATTAAACTCACAGCCTCACGCCTGCCAGACAGGCGCTTAAGCCACTGAGCCAAACTCCCAGTCCTGGTTTTTTGAGGCAGGGTCACACTATGTAGCTCAGGCTGGCTTTGTGCTCGAGTTGTAGCCCAAGCCGGCCTCGAACTCACAACACTCCACCTACCTCAGCCTCCCGAGTGCTGGGATTAAAGGTGTGGGCCACCACACCCGGCTCTCAGTTTATGTTTGAATTGTATTTCCTGCTTCTTCCCTCAGGAATGCATGGTAATGGATGAACTGGAGCTGAATATAACTAACTACAGTATAATGTAACAGAGCAAATAATAAGGATAAGCCTGGATGACGCAATAAGACTCTGTCTCAAAGATAGAAAGATTAGTTATCAAAGAATATTTTTGTGTATGGAGATGTTTGAGAAATCATAAATGAAAAGGAAGTTTACAAAGTTATATCACTATGTGCTTTAAAAATAACAAGAATGTATGTGACTTAGTTACATACCCAACAGAAATGTATATATTCATATAGCAAAAATGGCATGGTGGCAGCACTCAGGAGGCTGAGGCAGGAAGATTGTTAGGAGTACAAAGGCCAGCCTTGGCTACATAGTGAGTTCAAGGCCAGTTTGAACTACATAGTGTGAGACCCTGCCTCAACAATACAAAACAAGCCAGATAAGGTGGTGCACACCTCTAATCTCTGTCCTTGGGAGGCCAAGGTAGGAGGATTGCCATGGGCTTGAGGCTAGCTTTGGTTACATAGTGAGTTCAAGACCAGCCTGGACTGAATAGGACACTGTCTAAAAAAAAAAAAAAAAAAAAAAGAAAGAAAGAAAAGAAAAGAAATGAAAGAGAAACAGACAGAGTGAAAGACAAGGACAGAAAAAGAGGCTGGTCAGAGGTAAT
Organism: Dasyprocta punctata; assembly: GCA_004363535.1. Classification (NCBI taxonomy): domain Eukaryota; kingdom Metazoa; phylum Chordata; class Mammalia; order Rodentia; family Dasyproctidae; genus Dasyprocta; species Dasyprocta punctata. Next base: position 23,418 of record RJWM01008744.1, read on the forward strand.
GAGAGTGCCAAAGTAATCACTATTTTGCCTCATAATTGCCACCTTTCTTTCTGTCCTTTACCCTGTATGGTCCTGGCCTGTCCTTTCTCCTTGGCTGCCTTTCCCTCCTGGGAGTCAGGAGACATGAAGGACTGTGGAGGAGAGATGGAGTGGGGAGGTGTTGCAGCTCTCCTTGGTCAGTGGGGGGTTGTGTCTGAGGACTTGTTCCTTAGCAGGTTGGAAGAAAACTTGAAGTAAAAGCTGTGAGATTTGAGAAGGGCAGAGGTCATGGTGGACAGGCTGCTTAGACTGGCCTAAAGGAGCATGGTTGGGGGGAGCAGTCACAGCTTTAAGGAAGCAAATTCCCCCTTCCTATTCCATATGTCAAGCCAGAAACAGGCCACCACTCCACAAAGAGATTTCCCTAAGAGAAGACCTCTCGGTCTCCATCACTCCACACCCACAGAAGCCCCTAGTCCCTCTCAGGACTTTGGAATATCTTCAAGCCTCCCATGCTTTATAGCTTTCTTCTGTTTCTAATCTCAGTGTTCATCTCCATCCCCTCCATGCCATCAGGCACTGTTAATTGTCCCTCCTCTGTGCCTTTCATCTACATTTCTCCCAGGGCAGCCACCACACTGTGAAGTAATTTTCTGTCATACTGTGATCTCCTTAATAGCTGGACTAAATCCTTTTGATCATTTGATCCTTAGGTCCTGTACAATTCCTGACATACAGTAGACACACAAATTGTTGGAGGTGCATCTTCTCACCTGTGACCCTCTCTCCACATGCAGAGGTTGTACATGTTCCTCCCCTTTTTCTTAAGGCTTTTATTATCCACTCCCTTCATTGGTACCAAGATTTCCTTCCTAAGAGATCACTGCATGTTTAGACATGCATGGCCTTTAGCTGGTGGTGCAGGATTATGCCCACTCTCATGTGCCCCATGGGGCCTGTGATCATTTCTCTTCTCTACTCCTTTTCTGTAACTTGTCCTGATTCTTCCCCTCATTTTCAAAACCTGGGGACATATTAAATAAGTTGCTTCTAGTTGAGCTTTCAGAGAGGACTTTTCACTACATATTACATGTGTCTGTACTGGTCCCTTCTCTTGCCTCTTTAGCCCTTGTGGGATGCCTGCTAGGTTAGTTGAAGAGGCAGCCACTACTTTAGAAGGATCTCATTGGACATGCTCTGTGAGCACGTAACAGAACACCTGACTTTATCCTGACTCAGGTATAGTTTCCTTCAGGAATTAAAACTTCTGTCAGGTGCTCCAATTTAACTAGAAGGTAGTTAGAGGGGAAATGGGTGATAAAAGAGCCAAAGAGAACCCTGTGTTTAAAAGCCCCAGAAACATAGGGGATGGCAAGGGTCAAATGTTCAAGAGTCTTAAAGACATTGCCCATAGCAGGAGTGTGGAGATGGGGGCAGAGTGGCCCAGATGAGATGGGAGGACTGGGACTGAAAGAGACAAACATGGCCTTGCTCTGTGATAAGTTCGCTTTGGTCAGGGATCTTTTGGTTGAAAGTGACAACAAATCCACCTAAGGAAAAAAAAAGAGTCTTTTATTGGCTCAGCAGTTCAGGACTTTCAAGATCAAAGATGCCATTGAGCTTCGACACCTCTCTCATCTTTGCTATCCTTTGTGTTAGCCTCTGTCTTCCTCTGTGAAATGATCCCCTGATCTCCTGGCACACAGAAGACAAAGAGTGAAGTGGAAGCCAATGCAGGTGAGAGAGGATCCTTCATGCAGGCTCATCCTCCCGCTCTTCAAGGCCTTCAAGGTTACCTTCATTCAGGAGTCTGGACTTCCTTGCCTTAGCCATTGCGGGTGGGTAGGATCCTGGCCTCTTAGGGAGATTCTGGAGGTGAAGATAGGGACAGGTGAGGGGACTCTGTTCCCAGACTCCAAAGCTGTTTTCTTTCTTAAAATAACAACCTTGCCCTCACCTCCACCCCCTTCTCTTTCTCTAAGGGCCTAAAAGGCATTTTCTTAGCCTTCCCAGTAAGGGGAAAAAGAGCAGGAACCCCAGAAACTTGGGTCTCCTGCCCCCTCATTTTGTCACTCTTAACCCCCACCATCCTTGTACTAAGAAGTCTCTGACCCACCACTTCTTCCGGTCAGCCTCTAGTCCTTTTTCAAGCCTTTTCATGTCCCAGGTCCCTTCAACTTCTGGTCTTCACAACTCCTCCGCCAGGTGGACAGCTCTTCTGCGCCTCACGCACGCCGCACCTACGCTGGGCCAGTGGAAGAATATCCCACCCGGGGACCACCCCCCCTTTAGGGAGCAGTCTGGCGCTTCCGCCTCCGGGGCGGAGACTCCTCCCCCTCCCTGTCCCAATTGTAGTCCCTGGAAGAGCAGCCAGAGAAGCCCAGAGGGTAGGAGAGAAACTGGTTCCTCCCCTCGGTCGACTTCCTGCGTCCTAGGAACCGCGGTGCGGCAAGCATAGCGGCACCGAGGCCACAGACACCACCCGGGCCCGGCTGCGCGACGCGGGCGCGACTTCAGCACCACGGACAGCGGCCGCCCGCTGCTCCGGCTGGTGCTATGCGGGCGGCATGTCCCGGCGCTGCAGCCCCGTGGCGCTGCTTCTCAGCTTGGGCCTCCTCGGGCTGTTCCTAGGTAAGAACGGGCACCGGCCAGGTCCCGCTACCCTGGGCTATGGCCCAAGACGCTGTGCTCTGTCTTACCCAGCCAGGCCGGAAGGTGTATGGGAGGGATTCCCTCGGGCTGGGGCGGGGTGGGGGAGAGACCCCTGGAGTGGCAGGGAGCACCCAGAGACTGAACTGAGGAGAGAGGACCCACCCCGAGGAGTAAGCGATGCGAGGGAGGAATGGAAACCTGGCCAGTGGTGGTGAGGAGGGTGTGGGCACATGGAGGAAGCTCTCTGTGATGGCAGGGGGCCGGTTCTGACAAGAGCGGAGGTGCTATTTGATTTCTTGGTGACACATTATCTCCAGCAATGTATCTGGCTGAGCACCTCTCCCTGGGTGCCCTAGCGTTTCCCCTCTTTGTCATTCCCATGGGAATCAGGCAGAAAGGCAAGAGAACAGACTTTTCAGTCCTCTTTGTCAGACAAGACAGGAAACTTGAAAGGGAAAACCGACAGGCTGAGGACGGAGAAGGAGCTCTCGGAAGGCCTGGGGAGGGACATGTTTGTGCAGAGTTACAGAAGCAGACAGCCAGGTGCAAGGGAACAAGCTTCCCACACCTGCATGCCACTCATGGCTGCACTCCTGTGTGTGTGGAGCTTGGGATTAACCCAACTCACAACTTCCCAACCCAATTTAGGCTGCCCAACCATTCTACCCCAGCCTGGTTCCCACAGTGGAAGGGGACGGTGTCAGGAGCATAGTTCCATGTGGAGACACACAGTGATATTGGCACACATTAACAGACACTGGTTAAAGAGGTGTGTGGTGGGATGCAAACTGTTCCCCTGGAAGAAAAGCAGACCTCCATCAGCCCTTGAGTGGGTTTTCATCTGGAAGTCTCTCCATAGAGCCTGTTTGAACTTGTTTCTTTGTTGTTGTTGTTGTTGTTGTTTTGAGAGGGGACCTCAAGTTCAGGGTGGCCTTGAACTCACCATGTAGCCTAGGCTGTCTTCGAACTCATGGCAATCCTCCTGCCTCAGTCTCCCAAATGCTGGGATTACAGGCATGTGCCACCACACCTGGCCCTGTCTGAACTTCTTAGTCACTGGTCACAGACAAGAGCTTCTCTATAGGGCCTTTAATTTAGGACCTCCATGGGGGAACATGAGCACTTCCAAGTGTCCTTAGAGAGAGCAGGAGGAAGTGATAGTCTATAATGTTCTGCATAATGGGTCACCTCACTTGCCTAGGGAGGGTGGCTTTATGAACCCTTCTGTCACTCACTTCTTGCCCCTGCCTTGTCTAGGAGTATGGGGTACAGACACCGAAGAGCGGCTAGTGGAACATCTCCTGGATCCTGCCCGCTACAACAAACTTATTCGCCCAGCCACCAATGGCTCTGAGCTAGTGACAGTGCAGCTCATGGTGTCACTGGCCCAGCTCATCAGTGTGGTGAGTCCCGAGCTCTCTGCCAAGCTACTGAAGTCAGCCTAGCCAGAATGTATCAGTGTCTGTGTTTACTCCACTAAGTGTCCCATGAGGGTGACGTGTGGGTGGTGTTGGGGATGGCAGGGGGCTCCTCAGAAGCTTCCCTCTTTCCCTGCAGCACGAGCGGGAGCAGATCATGACCACCAATGTTTGGCTGACCCAGGTCAGTGCTTTTGCCACCACACCCCTGGCCTTCCCTCTCCTCCTCTTTTTATTTATTTATTTACTTTTGCTTACATGCTTTTCCCCCTGTCAGTTTCCTCAAGAGAAGGAGAGAAGGCATAGGCCTTAGAGTCCTAAATAACCGAGTTTAAATCATGGGTCAGTTACTCATTAGCTCTGTTGCTTTAAACATACTATATGTTCCTAGGTTCATTTTCTCACTTTCTAAAATGTAGATCATAATACCTTGGCTCAAATTAAATGAGAAAGAATCATATGAGCCATACTTTGTGGGCAAATGAATCACTTTTGGAGAGGAGGCTGAATTTTAAAAGCTTCCTCAAGTCATATGGGTTCCCTCTTGTCTCTTTCCTCGACCTTTGGGCCCCTGTGGGATGGAGATGGGTGCTGCCTCCCTCCCTCTCTTCCTCTCCCAGGAGTGGGAAGATTATCGCCTCACCTGGAAGCCCGAGGAGTTTGATAATATGAAGAAAGTTCGACTCCCTTCCAAACACATCTGGCTCCCAGATGTGGTCCTGTACAACAAGTAGGTGGCCCCGGGGTAATGGAAAGGTTGGGAGACACAATGGGAGCACTCAGGGAGGGAAAAAGTCTGGCTGGAAGATAAATTAGCTTTGCTATGAGAGGGAAGGAAGGGGCTTTTCCAGGCAGACAGAAGACCCAGATCAAGCTGATTTGGGCCATGACCTGCTAATTAGGACTGAAGCTGTGGTGAGGATGTAAGATCCACAGCCCTCAGGGCCTAAATGACTAAAAAATAGACTTTCATGGAAGCTTGGACAGGATCAAAGGACCTTAACGTCCCAGGTTCTAGCTTGTCTCCTGCAATAATTGCTCCACCTGACCCCACAGATAAGGGGACTACATCCTACACCCACCTGCCCTTGTTCCCCTCCATGGCTAGGAGCTCCTCACTCTGGTCTCCAGTTTTCTTACACTCATGGAAATTAACAGACTTACACAATATAAGACAAATAGGAAACATGACCCCTCCCTCCCTTTACTCTCTTCTACCTCAGAGGGGCCACCCAGGCCTCCTGACTGGGACACCTCTTCTTGCCACCAGCCCACCCACGCACCCTTCCTGCTAACTCTTGCTTTAGCCCTCCTACTCTTGGATGGTTCTCTCTCAACCCTGGTGTCCTTCTCCTAGCTTGCCTGCCTTTTTTTTTCTCCCACCTGGGGCTGTGTGGATGGGTGTGAATGGGGAACTGCTTAGGCCTGGGCTGACCTTACCTATCCCTTGACAGTGCCGATGGTATGTACGAGGTGTCCTTCTACTCCAACGCGGTGGTCTCTTATGACGGCAGCATCTTCTGGCTGCCACCTGCCATCTACAAGAGCGCGTGCAAGATTGAAGTAAAGCACTTCCCGTTTGACCAGCAGAACTGCACCATGAAGTTCCGCTCGTGGACCTACGACCGCACGGAGATCGACCTGGTGCTCAAGAGCGACGTGGCCAGCCTGGATGACTTCACGCCCAGTGGGGAGTGGGACATTGTGGCACTGCCAGGCCGGCGCAATGAGAACCCCGACGACTCCACCTACGTGGACATCACCTATGACTTCATCATTCGCCGCAAGCCGCTCTTCTACACCATCAACCTCATCATCCCCTGCGTGCTCATCACCTCGCTGGCCATCCTCGTCTTCTACCTACCATCGGACTGTGGCGAGAAGATGACGCTGTGCATCTCCGTGCTGTTGGCGCTCACAGTCTTCTTGCTGCTCATCTCCAAGATTGTGCCGCCCACCTCGCTCGACGTGCCGCTTGTTGGCAAGTACCTCATGTTCACCATGGTACTGGTCACCTTCTCCATCGTCACCAGCGTGTGCGTGCTCAATGTGCATCACCGCTCGCCCACCACGCACACCATGGCGCCCTGGGTCAAGGTCGTGTTCTTGGAGAAGCTGCCGGCGCTGCTCTTCATGCAGCAGCCGCGCCACCACTGTGCCCGCCAGCGCCTGCGCCTGCGGCGACGGCAGCGTGAACGTCAGGGCGCCGGGGCCCTGTTCTTCCGCGACACCCCTGGGGCCGACTCCTGCACCTGCTTTGTCAACCGCGCATCTGTGCAAGGCTTGGCCGGGGCTTTTGGGACTGAGCCTGCGCCGGTGGGTGGCCCGGGGCGCCCTGGGGGCCCATGTGGCTGTGGCCTCCGGGAGGCAGTGGATGGTGTGCGGTTCATCGCAGACCACATGCGGAGTGAGGACGATGACCAGAGTGTGAGTACCAGTAGGCCATACGAGGTGGGGGGTGTGTGTGGGGGGTGTGGGATGGGGCCTCTTAGCACGCGAGGCTGAGCGCAGGGTGGAGAGAAGGTGAGTCAGGCCTGCTGTGAGGTCCCCAGGGCGCTGGCCTGGGTTCTTCCGCGTTGCTTCCGGGAGGCTGTGTCACTTACATTGAAGATGGTTCAACATGACCTTGGGCCTCCTGGTGTCCAGGGCGAAAGGCCTCAGCTGGGGCATTTTAGTGTGGGAGGGTGGCCTGGAAGAGGAAGACGCCCTGCTGGCTCTGCAGCTGGCCTGTGACTGTCACCACCAAAGTCCTTCCCTGAGGCCATCACTGCTCATTGTTAATCTGCAGCTCTTAGCACAGTCAGAGGTGAGTTCTTTATGAGCCCCATGGGGAGCAAAATCGAGGACAGTAAGCCTGCGTGTGTGGCAGTGTGTGTGTGTGTGTGTGTGTGTGTGTGTACGCGTGTGCTAGGGTTGAGAGGTTCTGTGAGCCTGCTCCAATCGATATCCTTTTTCTGCTCTTCTGGGGCCTAGGGTGAAATATTTATGGAGATGGGGGTGGTTGGAGGTGAAGGCTCCCTAAACACCTCCCTGCTCCCCTCTCTGCACACCCAGATTTTTGGCTTTTTCTGCAGCAGCTGCCCAGAAGGGGATTCCTTAAGACTGAACTAGGAGTTGAGGGGAGATATGATAGGTTGACATTACCCCGCTCTGGGCCACAGCTGGTCTGCTCTGTGGTCAGCCTCCACCTGGCTGGTTTCAGGCCAACTCTCAGCTGTTGCCACGGCAACTGGCCAGACTTCCTTTGGGACACTGCCATTCCTGTTTGGGGATGAGGAAGGGCGGGCATTATGCTTTGTGTGGGCTGGGAGGACATCAAATGTCTGCTCCCTGGATGGCAGGAACTCGGATTAGAGTTAAAGTTTGGACCAAGAAGCATCTCTAGTTGGGACGAAGGGAGATGGGGTGGGGAGCCTCAAAGCCAGCTGAGGCCAAGTGGAGATGCTGAGGTGCAGGGCTCAGCCCCTGCTGCCTCACAGCCTTCCCTTCCCCACCTGCTGCAGCACACTCGTAGGTCAGCACTTACCCAGCTGGGTGCCAGGGATCCCTGACCCACTTGAATGCCTTGCAGGCCCTTTGACCCTAGCATGGCCCATCTGTGTGCTTGATCTATATTCCTACCACTGACTTCTCCCCAGCATTTAGCAGATGGCATCACCATTCACCCAGTGGTCGAGGTCAAAACTCTGGAGTGATCCTTGACTTCTCTCTTTCCCTCTTATTTTCACCCACCATGTGGGTCACAGGAAGCCCTGTCCTGTGAACACTACCTCAAAAATAACTTATGACTTCATCCTTTCTTTATCACCTCTGTGCTAACACGTGGTTCTAGGTTGCCACTAGCTCTTGCCTGGAGCAAGGAGGAATCTCCTAATCATCTCCCTTACTCGGTTCTTGGATCTGAGTAATCAGTGATCCTTGTCCACTTGTGCCTTCCCACTTGTTCAGGGCACCTGTTTACTGCTAAGCTGTTTGAAGCAAGACAAGCTATTTTTTGCCTCAGGGTCTTGACACATAATGATCCCTTTGCTTGGAATGCTTTTCTTTTTTCCTTTAAAATGATTATTAGTATTGTTAATTTTTGCTCTACTATGTGAGAGTAAGTTGAAAACACTGTAACCATTTATCCAGTGTGTCTCTCTAAGAATGGGAACATTAGCTGGGAGTAGTGATGCATGCCTATAATCCCAGCACTTGGGAGGCTGGGGCAGGAGGATCATTCCAAGTTTGAGACCAGCCTGGGCTACAAAGTGAGCTCAAGGCCAACCTGAACTGCGTAGTAGGACCCTGTCTTAAAAAGGCAAAAAAAAAAAAAAAAAAAAAAAAGGGGACATCTTCTGGCCTATCCCAGGTTGGGGTTAGGGGTGTGGTTCAGTGATAGAGTATGCTTGAGACCCTGGGTTCCATCCTCAGCAGTAAACAAATTAAACACCCAGGATTAATGATCACATGCAGAAAATTGACCATCAATGTCTTTATCTAACATGAAGTCCACATTGACAGATTTCCATTTGTCCCAGTAATATCCTTTTGGTGTCACTGTCCCCACCCCCACCACAAACCAAGACCTCAGACCGCATGTAGTTGTCATGTCTTCTTCACTTCTTTTAGTTCAGAATCACTCCTCAGCTTGGTCTTTCATGGCATGAACAATTTTAAAGACTACCATTTGGATTTATCTGTGTATTTTTTCTTCACCTTATTCCTGAAACAGTGGGTTTCTCCTCACCCATCAGATCTTAGTTTAACTGCCACTCCCTCCTGAAGCCTTCCCAGGCCACCCTATGCATTATATCCTCCCTCTACTTCTCTGTCTCAGTCCTTGCTTTCCCATACTATGTGCCATTTTAAACATTCTTATATATTTTTGCCTCTGCCTTCCTCAGGAAACTATAAACTGCAGGCTGTGTTCATCTTGCTGAGTTGTATCTTCAGTGCCTAGCATGGTGCCATGTGGATGGTAGGCACACAGTGGTCACACACATGAGTGGTTGTTCAGCTGCTGACTCCAGGAGGGTGCATGGCTGACAACCCCTACCCTGCCAGCTTGCTGGGCTCCTGTATACACCGGCCTGGGTCAGGCTGCAGTGGGGCAGCTCTGAGGAGTGCTGGTTGGTTCTCAAACCCTGGAGAATATGATCTTTCCGACTCAACAGTCTTCTCCCTTTGGGGTTTTTGTGCTTCACAAAGCAGGTGATATTTAATTTGGACTTTGAGGGATATGTAGGTGTTTGCACACCTAGAGAGAGGGAGGTTGCGATTTTTAGATATGAAGGAAACCCAAAGGCGTAGAGACCTGAGAGAACGTGGTTTAGTAAGTTTGGGTTGTGGGGTGGGAGAGAATAGGAGATAGGACCTTAATTGTCATGGATAGAACTCGATTCCAGGTCTGGAGTTGTGGATAGGCCGTGAAGGCAGGTAAGATTGGAACTATGCTTTAGAAAGCTCATCAGAATTGCCCAGGGGGAGGAGTGGTGTGTCTGTCTGGTTGAACCTGCTTATACTCATCCCGCTCCTGTCCCTTATCATGTGACTGACACCAGGCCTCCTTCATCTTCTCCATCCAGGTGAGTGAGGACTGGAAGTACGTTGCCATGGTGATCGACCGCCTGTTCCTCTGGATCTTTGTCTTCGTTTGTGTCTTTGGCACCATTGGCATGTTCCTGCAACCTCTTTTCCAGAACTACACCACCACCACCTTCCTCCACCCAGACCATTCAGCTCCCAGCTCTAAGTGAGACCTTGCTCACCTCCACCCTCCTCCTGCACCCCTCTGCCCCTGTTGTACAGTAGTGTTGGGTGAAGGATGGATAAGTAAGCTACCAGGAAGAGGGGTGCTGCCCCCATAGATCTGTCCTCTTGCTTCACCTCTCCCACACCTCCATCCACAGAGCCAGCTGCAGCCTGGAGGAATGGACTGGCTCACAGTGTTGGCTGCTCCCCTCTCCTCTGGCCAACAGGAAAACAGTGGTGGTGGAGGAGAGTGATGATGGCTGCAAGGTGGGGACAGAAATGTCAGAGCCTCCCACCCCAAGTGGGTTGATCAGAAGGGGCCCAGAAAGGACAGAAGGATCCAAGACCTCCACGTCATAGGAGAATGGAGTGTCAGGGAGGAGAAGAGTGACAGGAGCTCAAACTCTGTGCTGGTCTGGCTGATACAAGGGGTAAAGCAGAGGAGAGGAGCTAGATGTGACCTAGCCTCCATTCTACTTCATTGGGCCACAGCTCACAGCACTAGAGGGTCCTGCCCAGAGGACTGAGCCTGGCCCTGCAGTTCAACTCCTGGGAAGGCTCCCAGCTCAGTTCCACAGCCTGGTGCCTCTGAGGGATCCAGAGCACAGCCCAGGTCTCCTTCTGCCAGTTGACAAGTCCTCTGCATCCCGACTTCCCACCTTCCCTTTCTTACTGTGGCTGAGGAAGTAGTGGGCAAGGCTGGACCTCTGAGTTCTGAGCCTCTGAATGACTCATTTAGCGTTTGAGGCCCAAATACTAACCTGTGTGAAAAGTGTAAGTTCGCAGGCTCTAGGAACTGGAAGAACCTTTTGCAGTCATGGATTCCAAAAGGGAGCCATGTTCAAATGAAGGAACACCCAGTTGAGCAGTTGGTTAGTGCATGGTACTTACATAACAAGTGAAGACACAGGCCCGGAAGGTGCCAGAAGGCTGAACAGCTTCCTCCTCACCCTGAGGATCATCTGTGGGCAGTGCCCTTTCTTCCACTTTGAACTGACTGCTGGAAGGATGGAAAGTGAGGATGTCAGCTTCAGGAAGACCTGGCCTCTCTGTCCACAGCAGAGCTGGGCTGGGCTTGCAGAACATTGTGCATGACTGAAACTTGGGCCATCTGCGATGTTCATACCCCCACCCCCGCCCCATTGCCAGCTAAACCTGAGCAGGTTGGAAGCAGACTTCAGGACAGGTCTGCTGCCACCAGTGACTTCCCCGGAAGCAGCACTTCAGCTGCCTATCCTGGGACCCAGCAGGCAGCTCCCAGGGGTCCAGCAGGGGCTGCTTGCCTGGTAAGCCAAGGACACAGACCTATTAAGGATGTTCTGCTCCTTCCCCCACCATGCAACTGGTGCTCAGTGCTGGGCCAGCAAATGGCAATGCACAGAGGGATCAGTCGACCAGGTGCACCCAGGAGATCTGACCCAACACAGGGCATCCTGTGTCCTGAGCCCAGAGGGGACTGCTGCTTCTCCAAGCACAGGGGAGGCGGGAGACCATGCTGATGGGCAGGGGAGAACACAGCATGGACGAAGAGCACTGGACAAGTCCTGGACACCAGGTTCTATCTAGGCCCAGCTCTGCTACTCTTTCACTAAGCCAGTCAAGGCTTGCTAGGCCTCAGCCTCCTTGTTTATAAAATGGGGAGAGGAATGTTCCCCCCATCCCGGGGATATAGTAAGGCTAAAGGATGCTTGTGAAAGTCTATCACTGTACCTGGCACAGAGTAGGTACTTCATGAATGTTGAGTTTGAGAGGGCATCAGAGCCCATGGATGCCACCTCCACCACAGGCCTCATTATTCCCTCTCTTCCTTGAGCAAGCTGTGTCCCAAACAGGGGCCCAGGACAGGGTGTCTCCAGTAGGTCTGCTGAGCTGGGCTTCCCGCACTGCCAGGTCTTTGCCCTGGCCCTGTCTCTCCCTTGGACAGGTGTGTGCCGAGGTCTATGGAATGGCACCGCAATGCAACCCCACTGCTCAGAGTGGGAGTGTGGGCATTTCTTCCTGGTGGTGGGGAATGCCCCTGCTTCACAGAGATGCCCTCTTCTAGAGCAGAGTTGAGGATTGCCTGGGTCATGCGTAGGCCCACTGCTAACTCAAGAGTGCTGGAGAATGACTGGAATTGGCAGCAGCAACTAGAAGGGAACTCTAGCTCTGAAGGGGGACTGCAGGCTGGGGGCCCCATCAGCTATTACAGGGGTTGTGCTTGCTTTTGCCACCACCCACTAGTGGCTGTTGTCCAAATTGGTCACCAGAGGGTGCTAGAGGGGACGTTAGAGAGCTGTGTGTCCAGCTTCTTTGTCCCATTTAGCACACAGGAAAACTGAGGTGTGGAGGTGGTTTGCTGTCTGACCTGTGCAAGGCATGAACCCCTGAACATGCTGTCCTGAATCTGCTCGGTGGAAATGACAGTAGGCATGGGTGCAGCAGGGAGGGAGAAGGGGGGCACTGGAGGAAGGACACTGGGCAGTCTCGTTCCTTCCATCTGGGTACAGGCCTTTGGGGCCCACCACAGTAGGGAGGAGGAAGGGCAGCGGGGTTAGGAGGTAGGCTCCAGTGCATGGGCACTGGGAAGTTTTGGGGAACCACGGCCCTGCTTTTGGATTCTATGTTTTCTTTTGTGATGTCAGGGAGGCCCTTTGCCTCCTTCCAAGACAGCTGGGCAGGAGGTGGCTCCAGATACGAAAAGGGAGGCAGAGAAACTGGATGGAAATCTGGCATGGAGACTTGGGAGAGGAGAGTGAGGACAGGAGTGGGGATTTGTCATCAGATGGTGAGAGTAGTTATTTTATAGCCATCTTTGAAAAGACAACATACACAGAGCTTTCTGGCTCTGCTTCCAAGAGCCAGCACCACAGTTTGAGGGCGGCAGCCTCCTGGCACTGAGGTGTGCAACCCTGAAACAGCTGGTACCAAGTCTGAAAGCAAACCAGACCCAGGCAGCACCCCCAGCCCCTCCGTGTGTATTCAGAAAGAAAGGTTCTCCACAGAAGGGCAGGACCACTTCCCCCAGGAGACAGGACCATCTGGGAGCTCTGGCCCTTGGCCAGTTTTTGGCCTCTCCACATCCCAGGATTAGCTGCTTGTCCTGAGGGTGTGCTCGGTGCCCACGCTTTTACTTCCTCACAACAGCCCTGCGGGGGAGGGGCCAGGTGACAGCAGGTGAATCATGCTGAGCTTGAAACCCAAGGCTGCCCCAAAGTGCAGGCTCTCACTGTGGCCTTCGGGATAGGAGCTTTTACAGAAGAAAGTGAGGGGGCATTTGAGGCCTCTCTGCCTCATTCTCAGGCCAGAGTGACTCAGTCCAGGCAGAAGTGGGCTGGTGTCCTATACCCCACAGCCCAGTGCTGACCAGCTCCCCTCACTGGCCCTGATCAGACAGAATGGGCAGCCACCTTTCAGTAGTTATCCTGGCAGGTCTAAGGGGTAGATGGGATAGTCACAGTGTGCTTAAGGGACCATAGCTCTAGGAATCAGTAGGACATCTCACTCACACCTTTGGTGCTGGTCTCCTCACACTGCCCTTTGTCTCCTGTCTGCACTCCAAGACTAGCACCATGGGACTAGCCCACCCCAGCTGAACTCATTAGGAACGTGAGATTCTCTTAAGAAAATTGTTTCCAAAGATATCTTGTCACTGTTGTATTTTTGGTGGAGGTTATGTGGTGGCGGGGCGGGGGGCAGGGGGCAGTGATTCTCATGGGCCAATTGGCAAATGTGGTAATCAGGATGCTGGAGAAACTGGATTCATAAGGAGTCAAAGGCATTGTACAAAAGCAAAGCAAAGGTGAGTGGTAATGGTCTGCTGTTGAATTATTGTGGTTTGTTTCCTTACAAGCCTGTTTATCAGATGGAAAAGAGGCAGCCAAGGGGGTGGGCCCAGGATAGACAGAACCCAGGAGTGGCCTCTGGGGAGACTTCAAGAAGCCAAGGCTACAGTCTGCTCTGAGAACACTGGTTTCATTGGGCCTCCCATCCTGAAAATGATATTAAACTGTGGGGCTGAGGACACAGCTCAGTGGTGGAGTGCATGCTTAGCATATGCAGGGCTGTATGTTCCATGCACAGCACTGCAAAAAATAAAAAGCAGATCCCTGAGATGAGACAGATGCAGGGTGAACAACAACCAGAATGAGCTCGCCTTGCTCCTGCAGGGCAGGGCTTCTTCCTGCCAGCCAGAGCGGGGCTGGAGGACACCACCCACTTCCTCCAGCAGGTGCTGAATGTGCATTCTCCCCTGAGCTGTGCCCTTGGCCCTGGGCACTGCCCACTTCCTAAAGGATTCGGGCACCACATTTCCCTCCAGGTGAAACCAGGAGCTGCATGAGAACAGAGGCACTTGAGGTTCCTGGGACATCAAGCCAGGGGACATGCTCTGCAGCTTTTAAATTAAAAATTGCTCAGGTCCAACACTATTTTAGCAGACTATGACACTCTGCCAAGTTCTAGTTTTTATGTGTTATGCTCCCAGACTTGTCATTGGCTCTCCTGGCCCCAGCTGTCCCATCTGTATCAGGATGAAGACAGTTTCATAGTGACTTAGCTTCACTGTTAGCTACTTTATGTCCACTGGTATGATAGCAACGTTAAAAGGTCAAGGATGGGTCTTGTAGAAATTCTGGAGTACATCCCAATGTGGAGTGAGTTGAAATTAAAGATTTCAGTGCTATGAAGTGAGAAACCAAAGTACTGTCTTCTAACACTGCAACTAAGTCTGCTGTGGTCCCAGCTGTAACTCAAAGCACACATCCTTGCAGGCAAAAACGCTGTGAAGGGATAGAAACAGCTCTCAAAGCACAAATCATGAGTCTCAGGGTCCTATTCCTATTCGGGGCCTTGAAACCCCACACATTAAGTCCCAGGGGATAAGATAATTAATGGTATGCTCTGATGGGGGGTGTGGAGCTGGGAAAACAACACAAGATGGAGCCCACCCAGTCCGCAGCAGCTCACTTGCCCAGTGAGGTTCTTCAAAGCAGCTTTTCTGCAGGTGCACGGGTGATCTTCTCCCCAAGTTCTGTCAGACACAACTGATGATGTTGCTCCAAATCCTAGGACCACAGGTCCTCTGTCCCAATTTTTACCTCCCCCTGAAACCAAGACTTAAAGTTTTCTAACAATTCAGATTTATCTTTGTTTTTATTCATGAGGAATGTATATTTTTAGAATCAAGGGGCACAAAAAGCAGAATCATAAAACTGGACTGCAGCCATCATGGCACCAAGGCTATGCTTGGGCTCTTCCCCACTCTGCTCTTGGGGTCATTGGCAAGACCCCAAAGCCAACAAAGGCCCCTTGACTTGAGTAAAGGAAACAGCTTCAAGCACTGACAAGTGATTATTCACAGAATGCACAATAGCCACAGTTCAGACAAATCAACTACAAAATCATTAAAAAGAAAGGGGGAGGGGACCTTGCTTATGAAAAACAAAGACTGGACAGAAAGTGAACACTGGGTGGAAGCTCTGCCTCTGTCCTGCAGGGTGTCTTGCTCTCTTCCCACAGCAGAAATGGAATATTCCAAGTTTGCTAGATTAAGATCTCTGGGGCTGCCATCTTTCAAGAGCTCCTGTACTCTTCGGAAAAGCAGAGGCGGCCAAGTCACAGCTCTGCCAGACAATAATGTCCCAGAGGACCAGAGGGCCAACATCCTGAGCTATCAGCAGCCTCCAGCCTGAAGAACCCATGGGAGAAGCTTCCTTCCAACGGCTGGGCCCACAACACTGCTCTTCCCCAGAGGCAGCTGCCAGGACTGACTTAATGTGCCTTCAGCTAATATTTCAAGCTGGTGATATGCGCAACACCAGGGAGCAAGCCTCTTCCATTCCAAAGACAGGCACAAATTCTCCACCAGCTCCTTGGGATGCCTTTGTGTTCTGCAAAGACAACCTTAGTATATTTGAAAAACTTGTGTGTTAGTCAATTTTTGGTCAAAGGTATAGAGTGTTAAGTAGCCATAATACAAGTGCAAACAAGGATTTATCTACAGTTGAAGAGGTGGGCCAGACACAGGATGGACGAACCAGATAGCAGTTTGTGGGGCAAGGTGGGGCACACCAAAAATCTTGTGAGGGTCCAGGTGCAGACGTCATCCAGAGCACAGTGGCAGCCTGATCTCAGAGGAAGCAGGGGCTCCGCAGTCCTGAGCATGCCAGGCTGATGGAGCCCCAGAGGTCGATCCTTTCCAGGGGCCTGAGGATCTGATCACAGAGTCAAGTAGGGCGGAGGTGTAGACGAAGTCCCCAGAATTTGAGGACAACCTGCCCTTTTACCTGCAACTGCTGTCTCCCCAACAGGTAGGAGGACCTCAGGCCTCTTCCCTGCCCACCAGCTTCCAAAGCCACAGCTAAATGAAAACACTTGGATGAATGGGAAAAAAAAAATCACATTTGAATTTTAAATCAGTGTAACTAAAGCAAAGAATCAACATCTCTGGCATTCTTTTTAAAAACTCTTAATTTACACATGGCTTAGTCAACTTCCCTTGGTATCAATGCCACAAGAAATATTATACCGGATGGAACAGTGATCTGGCCCATAAGGTGATTTTTTCTGCTTTATTCTTGCTAAGTCCTGACCATCTGAGCAGAGATGATTTGCCCTCTTAAGATTTGTCCTGGATTTTCTCCTAGCAGCTGGTTGAGGTCTACGGCCCTCCCCCACTGCACAGGCAGGGCCTATTCCTAGGAATGCTTTTAGATGGAAGGGCAGATGGGAGCCTGGCGGTGCTCCGAGGAATGTCTGTACCAACCTGCAGGGGAAACCTCAGTTATTGCTTGGGCAACTTGCTTTGCCCACTCTGGCTGGCTCTCAGCTTCCCTGCTCCCTGGCGAAGGAAGGGACACACTTCCCCAGCAGCAGCTTCCCCTGGCTCGCTGAAGAGCAAGATCCCATCACTGTGCAGGATCTGCAGATGCCGGTCACATTTTCACTGGCACTGGTAATTAGCTGACTGCAGTTTTCAACTTCTGCCCTTGTAAACACTGCACCAAATTCTTTAAGCTCACCTCTATACCTTCTGGGGTGGGGAGGGAGAAACCTGATGATCACAGGAAGGACTCTCAGAAGGGGAAGGACAGGGGCATGTGGAATCCATGAACAAAACCATGAGTTCCCAATATGATTTGCAGAGAACTGACTGGAATCTAATGAAGTCCACGAGAGGTCAGTGTAGCAAACACAAAGGAAAAGGAAACGGAAAAAAACCAAAACAAAACTTAAGGGGAGGTGGGCAGCAGGCGCTTGGTGACTGTGTGTTTTGGGTGGAAAGATAAACCCTTTTTCCTTCCTCTAAGTCTCTGCTTCTTTAAATGGGAAAAGAGATGGAAGCCTGACTAGGCCCTGCCTAGAAATCCCCAAGAAAGCAGAGAAAATGGGAATCTACAGTCTTCAGTACCAGCAATGATGACTCCATTAAAAAAAAAAATGTAAAAACAAAACAAAAGGGCTGGGGATAGAGCTCAGTGGTGAAGCACCTGCCTGGCAAGCACAAAGTCCTGAGTTTGATTCCCAGTACCAAAACAAAACAAAACAAAAGAGAACTGTAAAAGTCCTGACCAATGTGATGAAGAATTTGAGGAATGCTACGACCTCCCTCTCACTAGTGCAAGCCGGGGCCTTCAGTCATTGGGCACTGGGCAGAGATAAAAGTTCTTTTCCTCCTGGGGTTTACTAATCCAGTTCCCATAGCCCATGTCCTTCAGACTTTTTTTGAAGTAGTTCTTGGTTATCTCGTAGTCACGGGCAGCTTTCTTGGCCTCACCATAGGAGAGTTTCAGTAAATCCCTGCGGTAACGGAAGGAGCAGAGCTTCTTAAATTGAAGAAAAATGTTCTTCTTGGAGACCCGGGATAGTTCATTCCGTGGCCTGGGGACAAAAGCACTTGTTATTCATCTGGGTCAGCAGAGGCAGGAGCCAATGCGGAAAAGCCAATGTGGGAGAGTAAGTTGCCCTTAAGTTCTGCAGACGGGCAGCCAGTGAGCTCAGCCCACTTCTCTGGTGCCTTCCCACCTCCTCACCCGTCCACGGTGCCCCTAGTGCCATCCAGGATCTCTAGGTCGTAGCCATCAGCCAAGCACCAGTTGACACTCGTCTCCTTAGTCTTCCCGGATTGCCTTTTGGAATCATACACACTGACTCGGCCCACCTAGAGATTTCAGGAACAACAGGGGAGAGAACCCTTTCAGGGAGATGGTTGGGAAAGAGGGACTCCAGACTCGCAGGAAAGAGGGCATGTGGGACCACAATTCTTCCCCCTTTATTTAGCATGTGTTTGGCTATGACCAAGCAGAAGCTACACATACTGACTCTACATCAGTTCAGACTAATTCCAGACCACAGGAGGAAAGAGTAGTTCTTGGTGCACAAACAAAGCTTCCCCTTGCCCACAGTGTACACTTTTTCTCTGCTCATGGGATTGCATGAAAAGGAAAAAACACCAAGGGAAAATAGAATGGGGTCAAAGCACCTTGGGGTGGTTGACAATAAAGGGGTATCGCAGTCCTTCTTCAAATGCACTCCCGTCTCTTGTCACACGACAGCAAATAGCACGGGTTAGATGCCCTTGGCTGAAAAGGTAACCTGGGTACAAAGAAAGAAGTGTATATACCCGTATTTGCACCACATCAGAACAAGAGGCAGAGGCACGTGGAGCGTCTCAAGTCACAAAACAGAGGTGTCAAGACAGAGAACTAACTGTGGCTCCCCAGGACATAAGTGGGACCATAACGTAAGATTTCAGGTATAGCCCAGTCTGGGGACAGCAAAGGAACAAAGACCCTGCCATTGTAAGTGGCTGATTTCTTTAGTGCACCTTGGGAAGGACCGCCCGACATGCTTTTCTATCTGTGTGCAGTCTGGGCTCTCAGAACCATTACTGCTGAGTCAAGCTCGTTTGCAAAGGGGAGGCATCCTGTCAACACCTGGTGATGAAGCATGTAGTCTGCTGGGATTTGGGCCAAGAAGGGCAAATGGGTTCCAGTTCCAAGTAGATTCCTTACCCAGTGTGACAGATTTGAGATACACAGGATGTAGGAAGTGGGTCAACAGCGCCCCCTGCAGGCCCAGCACGTTCCAGCGCAGGATTTTGTCACTACAGGACATGGTCCGGAGTCTCTCCCCGAGCCGAATGCCATCCCACGTAGGCACGATGTCGCTGGACTCTACAGGGATTGTGCCTTCCCCTGCAGGAGAGACCTGGGTCAGAGCCAGAGAGATCCAAGGACCAAGCCACTCGTGGACATCTGTTGTGTGCTGTGCACTATGCTTGGTGCTGGGCAACAGTGAGGAGTAAACTTCAGCAGGATCCTAGTCCTCCTTCGATGTTTACAGGATGAGGGACAGAAGGGAATGGAAGGCACGCTAAACAAGCAAACCTGTTCATCTGCAGGAATCCTAGATGCTCAGTGCTCTGAAGCATTTGAGGGAGCTATACTGGAGGGCACACAGGAAAAGCTCCAGGGCAGGAGTGTCGGGGCAGCTGTGGCATCACAGAGAAGGAACAGCTGGAGTGAGTATCATCAACCCAGAGAACAGCAGGAGCAAAGGCCCTAAGGCCAAAAGGGCTGGGTGGTTCAAGGAGCTGATGAAAGGGCAGGTGAACCTGGAGTGCCCGTGCATGAGAGGAAGGGTGGTGTGGGTGAGTGGAGATTGAAGTCATAGCAGGTCTGCCTTCTAGAAAGTGCAGTGGGAAACTGACAGGATGTTTCTGTTCTTATTTTTGTTTTAAAAATAGTAACGGCTTTATTGAGATACATCCTCATACTGTACAATTCACCTAAGACCTAAAATTCAGTGATGTTTAATATCTTCACAGTTGTGCATCCATCACTATAATCAATTTGAGAACTTTGTGTGTGTGTGTGTGTGTGTGTGTGTGTGTGTGTGTGTGCAGCACCAGGGATTGAACTCACAACCTCGTGCCTGCCAGACAGGTGCTTAAGCAACTGAGCCAAACTCCCAGCCCTAGTTTTTTGAGGCAGGGTCACACTATGTAGTTCAAGCTGGCCTTGCGCTCGCGTTGTAGCCCAAGCCAGCCTCAAACTCACAACACTCCACCTACCTCAGCCTCCCCGAGTGCTAGGATTAAAGGCGTGCGCCACCACACCCAGCAATTTCAGAACATTTTATTACTCCCTTCTACCTACTCTCCACTTTTCTCCAGGCCCAGTGCTGGGCACCTACTAACAGACTTCCTGTCTCTATGGATCTGTTTTGGACATTGCATGTAAATGGAATCATACACTATGTGATCTTTTGTGACCGGCTCAGTTTTTTTTTTTTTTTTCCCTGTTAGTACCAGGGATTGAACTCATGACCTTGTGCTTGCCAGGCAGGCACATGTGCCACTGAGTTAAATCCCTGGTCCCTATGACTGGCTCTTTTCATTCAGCATGGTGTTTTCAAGATTCATCCATGCATTCATCCAGGGATGGATGTTGCTATCCATATTCCTGTACTAGTTTTGGGTAGTCATATGTCTTTGTTTCTTTGGTATAAACTAGGAGTGAGCTGCTGAGAGCGGGTCATAAGCTTATACCCAGGTCAGTGATGGCAAACCTTTTAGAGACCAAGTGCCCAAACTGCAACCCAAAACTTGTTTATTTACTGCAATGTGCCAACACTGCAAGTAAACTTGAATACTAAAGTTTTAGTTTAGAAAAAACAACTCATACATTAACATATTTTATTTTAAAAGAAAAACAACATGTGTGCCATAGGTTTGCCACCACTGCTTTAGGGTGCTCTGCAGGGAGGTGACCTGATCTATGTCTGAGGACCAAGCAGTGATGTGAGGAGACAGAAGGCAGTGGTGGAAGGCAGAAGAGGTGAAGGAGCTGGTGGGCAGGGTGCAGCACTGAGGCCAACAGGACACGAGAGCCAGACCCTCGATGCCACTTCTGCTGCCCTCACCCAGGCTCTCCTATCCATCCCACAGCCATGCAGATTCTGCAAGATGATGACTCTCATGCTTATGTTTCCAACCAGAGCCTCTCTGCTGAGATCCAGATTGGCAAAGCCTGCTGCACCCCAAGCTCACAGAATGGGGGAAACACTCTCCCTGCAGACCTCCCTGCCTGGGTCTTCCTCTTTGCTCAGTGACCCAAGGCAAACCCTGCAAACCGCTTGTGGTGTGGAAGGAGATCGCGTGTCACTCACCATTCTCCACCTTTGTGCGGAGCTTGCCTTGTTTGGGATTCTCAAAGACAGGGTAGTGGCGAGTATCTGTGCTTTCCACAGCCCGATCACTACAGGACTTGTCAAAGAGGGCGCCATCTCCACATGGCGCAGTGCTGCAAAACAGGACTGTCTATTACACAGTCTCCCTCCCTGCTCACCATGCCAACTGCCCTCTACCTTCCCGGGGCTCAAAGGTGGCTGTGGTCAGAGCAAAGAGCACTGCCTGCACCTGCCATGGGGCAAGGGAGCAGAGTATGTTGGAGTCAGGGGTGTGGGCTACAGGATTAGGTCAGGTTTGGTGGCCAGGACAACATGGGGACCCACTCCTGGGGGCTTGGTGGAGCCTTCTCTGACAGCAACAAAAGTGCTACAGACCTTATATAGAGATGAAATGAAACAGACTTTTTTATTTGGAGTTTTTCTCCTCCCCTAGCAGGCTCAAATATACTATCCTTCGCCGTCTGGGAGTTGTATTTCATTAACTCACTGTAGAGAAACCTGCAGAAACAAAGTGTGGTCAGGAAGGCAAGTCCCATTCTGGGGAGAGCAGCCTGTGCCTCTATGACCTGACTCCACTGAGCCCCAAGGAAGAGCCATCTGGTGCTGACTTCTAGGAACGAGGCAGCTCAAGGTCGCAGGGCCCTCAGCAGTACATGATGCAACGGTAACCTTTTGGGTCCATTTAATTTCAGGGGGAAGGAGGGCTTGCTATGGCGGCTATGGGGATTTCAGAGAAAACTGACTGAAGGCTTACAGGAGGCTGTTGCTTCTTCCTGAGTTCCTCCCTTCATACAGTACAGACAAGGTGAATCAGAGGAGAAAGTGGGCAGAGCGTCTAGCTGTTGACAGGTCCTCAAATGGAGATAGAAGGCTCCCTGATCCCCAGGGCCATTTTGATTTGAAAAAGGGCATGAAGCAGAGTTAGTAGAAAAAGGCTTAGAAACAGGTTGAGGAGTGGATGCAGCTGGTGAGGGGGGTAGAGGTTCCAGGGTCTGGGCTGCGGGTGAAGGGTGCACCTGGCCTGGCAGGGGCTCAGTGTGCTGGGTGCACGGAAGCATGAGCAGGGGCTGGGTGCCCTGGTGGGCTAAGAGGTGACGGGCAGGAGATGCCTGGAACACAGCCAGGCCAAGGAGCCACTCCCACCTCGCTCACCTGATGAAACCCCTCCGGGAGATAATTTCTGCGTGGCAGTCATTGACAGTTTCTCCCTTTAGGCTGAGAGAATCTCCTTTCACACAGCGATTCCCTGGGAAGGCATTTAAAGCAGAATGGAATAGTCAGAGGAAAATGCTGGCAAGCTGGGTGAAGGCTGTCTGTTCTTAAGGCCTGAAGGTTCTTAAGCCCCAATTGATCAGAGATCTCATGAGCTGACTGCAGCTAAAACAAAGGAGGTTAAATAACCCTTATCCAAAATGCTTGGAAGCAGGTGTTTCAGATTTCAGAGCTTTTCAGAGTTTGGAATATCTGTGCAGAGCTTACCAACATTTTAGTGCCATCATATTGGCACACAGGGATGGCTGTGCGAAATGAGTCTTTTGTCCCTACTTTGAGCTTGTCACATGAACTCTAGCAGAGGTTGAGGAGAATCTGCTTCTACCCCTGTGGGAACACACACCTGTCCCCAAGCTGACCACAACACCCATGTCCTCAGAGTCCTTCTTCATAATGATGGCAGCCAGGATCTTCCGGCCGAGCAAGGAGGGCTGAAAACTGTTGGTGAGGGCATTGAAGCACCGGTGACTCAGCATCGCTATCTGGTCGTGGAAGGTGCTGCCAGTGAGTGGAAGCTGTGGGGACAGGTGGCAGTGTTAGGGCCATGCAGCCATGCCCACCATATTTCACAGTGGGCAAGAGGTCACGGTCTACAGGACTATGAGTCATCTTTCCCCTCTCACCTCTAGTGTCCCCGCTATATGCTGCATCGCGGCTAGTGCTAAAGCCTAGGAGCAATTCACATGACAGCGGTGACCAGCCAACTCCACTCAGACAGAAGCTGCATGACCCCTCCCCCCAGAAAAGAGAGCACGAAAAGTAGACGTCTTAACTGTCTTTGGCTGTGCATCTGGGGACCTGGAGAGGAGGAGCATAGTTCTTCTGAGACTGGCCCCTGTCACTGGGGTTACCTCTGTGAAACCCAGGCGTTCTGCCTTCTCGTTCTCCCCAATCAAGACACGGAGGGCCGCGTCGGCTGCTTCCTGCTTGCCTTGCTTCTTGCTGTGTGCGCAGACGGCTGGAAACCAACGGCCCCCGACTTTTGCCTGGTAAACAAACCTTTGGGATGAGAAACAGGATGAAGATAGGCACTAGACCTCGACAGCTATGCAAGGCAAGGGCTATTTTTGCTTAAGAGATGGCCAGTCTTGCAAACATATGGACCTATCAGTCTTGGAGGTCCATTTCTAAGGCAGCATTTCCCAGATTTGGGACATTTATGAATTGCAACATGATTTTTGCTAGGTTCAAATGTCACCTGAACTATGACTTAGTAGTTTTCTCTAAACCAACTCTTTAAGATGCAAACACATTTAAAAAGGAAATTTCATATTTTACCGTAAATGGAAAACCAGTACCACTGGCTATAAAGGAAGGCCATAAAACGGAATATGACACAACCATATTAAATTCTGACTAGATGTTGTACTGCACCTGTGAAAATTCTGAGACCATCTTTACAATAAAGAAAGATTAGGAAGTATTAATGAGACTTTGAAGAACAAGCACCAAATGTGGACTTTCTTCTTAGGCAGAAATGAGGTGGGAATAAAGTGCTCCCCAGATGAATCACTCTTCCTTAAAGCACTGATTTTTATTTATCTTTTTTTAATTTTTTTTTTTTTTTTGTGGCACTGGGGATTGAACTCACAACTTCACTTAAGGGCAGGTGCTTAAGCCACTGAGCCAAACTCCCAGCCCTGGTTTTTTGAGGTAGGGTCGCACTATGTAGCTCAGGCCAGCCTTGCACTTGCGTTGTAGCCCAAGCCGGCCTCGAACTCACAACGCTCCTCCTACCTCAGCCTCCTGAGTGCTGGGATTAAAGGTGTGTGCCACCACGCCTGGCAATGCACTGATTTTTAAAGTACCCACATCCATTTCTTCATCTATCTCCTGATTAGCTCTCAAAGCCTTCACCCAGGGAGGTCATTATGTCAAGATGTGCTGCAGGCCAGGGGCCAAGCTTTCCTGGCGAGTTACTCTGTGACTCCCGGCAGGCTGTTGGCGGACATGGGCAATGGAAGGATGGATCTGGGACCCAGGGATCTGCTTCCTTGCGTTGGCTTTCTGCAAACACAGAGGAAGAGCATAAAGGAGCCAAACAGTTTGAAATCTACCAGGTGAGGTTTCAAGAATCCTAGCTTCCAACTAGATCCTTATTCACTGTTGGGAACCCCAGGTTTGATTTTTTTTTTTTTTTTTTTGCGGCACCGGGGATTGAACTCACAGCCTCGCACCTGCCAGACAGGTGCTTAAGCTGCTGAGCCAAACTCCCTGCCCTGGTTTTTTGAAGCAGGGTCGCACTATGCAGCTCAGGCCAGCCTTGCGCTTGCGTTGTAGCCCAGGCCGGCCTTGAACTCACAACGCTCCACCTACCTCAGCCTCCCGAGTGCTGGGATTAAAGGCGTGCACCACCACGCCCCGCCAGCTTTGATTTTTAACCCAGATTTTAAGACTATGCAATTATCCTTCAGGGTTGTGCCATCCAAAATGGTAGCCACTGACAGTCACATGAGACTATTCTGTTTAAATCAACTAAAATTAAACGTAATTAATAATTCGCTCCCTCAGACTAGCCACATGTCAAGTGCTCTATAACCACATGTGGTGGGTGGTTAGCCTTTTTAGCAGAATGAGTTAAAGTGACAACAATAAGCAAGAATAATTGCTGTAAGAGGTTTGGCCAAGAGAGAAACAGAAACGAGGTGGTACCTGGAAGGCAGATATGAGGTCCCTCAGGGGCCATTTTTAAAAGATGGTCATGTGCCTATTTAAAGACTAATGGCAAGGAACCTACAGAGAGGTGGACAAAAATGATGTGGGGGCGGGAGATGCTGAAAAAGCACAGGACTGGAGCAGACAGGAGGGAAGGGTGCACAGGACACAGGAGCAGAAGGAAGGTGCTTCCCTCACACTTGCCGGCAGATACAGTTCAGAAGGTCAGGAGGAGGCTTGGTATTGGAAGATAAGGTTATTTCTCATATGATTATTGTTGTTTTCTCAAGTATGAGGTAAGTTTATCAGTTTAGAGGGATTGAGGTTTTGGTGGGAATCTGACAAAAAGGTCCTAAATGGTTCACTCTGAGTAGAAAAGAAAATTTAGTAGAGATGTTAGGAAAGGGAAGAGGAAGGAGAGGGCAAGTACCCCTCCACATAGAGCCTCTCTACTCTGTGGTAAAGCACCAGCTGACCCCAAGGCTGGCCCTATGCCCACCCCTTGGGCACCAGGCCCCTCTGCTCACTCTGCTCTCCTCCCACTAGAAATACACAGGTATCTCTTGGCATCCATGGGCAGAAGGTCCAGTTGCTCTGTGAGTACCAAAATCAGAGGATGCACAAATCTTTTATATCAAGTGGTGTATTTGCATGTGACCTATGCAATGTTCCTGTGTACTCTGCATCATCTCTAGACTGTTGCTAGCACTTAATACAATGTAAGTGCTACGTAAGTACTTGTCATATTGGATGGCTTAGGGACTATTAAGAAATAAAAGTCTGTATATGTTCAGTACAGATGCAATTAACAATTTTTTCAATCTATGCTTGGTTGAATCCATAGACACAGGACCTGCAGATATGGAGGGCCAGCTGCACTATGTCCTTTGCTGCAGCCCTTTCTCTCTGGAGAATCCTTAAGGTCTCAGCTCAGGGATCGATCATATCATGGAAGCCCTTTGTTCTGACCACTGCCCAGGCAACTCCAGCCCTTTGTATACTTATCAGACATGAGACCATACACTTCTATGATGACTCTGTTACTAACAGACAGAAGGTACTCTGCAAATATGTGTTAACTGAATCCAGAAGAGATGCCATCTAGGAGGCATCCAAGATGGTCCAGGTAAGAGAAGACAGCAGCTTAAACAGGAGCATTGATACTGAGGTGGGGAACTGTCAGTGTTGGGTTGGGAGTGTAGCTCAGTGGTACAGTGCTTGGCTAAGCACGTGCAAAACCCTGGGTGTGACCCGCAGGCTTAAACACACACATACACACACACACACACACAGAGAAAAAATTACAGGTGTAACCAATAGAATTTAAATATGGTTTGGCTGAAGGAGGTGAAGGGCATGGAGTGGAGAAAAGGTGACCCTCAAGTTATTGGTTTGCACACTTGAACAGACAGTGATTTCATTTATTGAGACAGAATCCACTGTGGGAGAAGAGTTGAAGATGGCAAAAATCAAGAGTTCTGCCTTGTGCTTGTTATGCTCAAGATGTCTGGCTAAGTAGAAGTGACAAGGAAGCATCCTGTCAGAGGTATTTTGAGTGTAGAGAAGGTTTGGGCTAGAGATACACTTAGCACTCTCTCGTAGTTCGATTATAAAAGTCATGAAATCAGTGAAGGTCACCAAGAGAAAGGAAAAACAGAGGACCCAGCACAATTCACGTGAGGAAGGAAATAACATAAATTACTGCATGTGATGGCCAATAAACACAGCTATGCACTAGCATTTCCCCCTCTTACATACTGTATAAGCAACCCTTACTCCCCAGGACAGCTGAGGCCAATGCCCTGTGTCCCCCTGTGCATCTGTACTGAACATACTGCATGTTGCTCCATATGGCAGATTCCTACCCTGTACATGGGTACATGACTGCTATACATTTGGGCAAAAATTTTTTATGTCTTCAATTTAGCTCCTAAGTAGTTCTTACATTCTAGTACATCCTAAGTAGTTCTTACATTCAAGCTGAGGCAGGAGGCTCACAAGTTTATGCCTAGGCTGGGCAATTTAGAGAGACACTGTCTCAGAATAAAACATAAAAAAGGTCTGGGCGTGTAGCTCAGTGCAAAGGGCCTGGGTTCAATCCCTAGCACCACTCCCTCTCCTCAGCACCAAAGGAAGTTCTTCCATTTTGAATGAATGACTGACTTCAAGTCTCAGGAAAGATGTTATAGAATATTTCAGAGAAGAGAAAGAAATGGACTGAACATAACATATGGAGTAATGAGTTTAAAACTAGAGGTGGAAGAAAAAACCAAAAGAGGAACAGCTGAAGTGAGACTGTGCTTCTCTCTCCTGGGGTGGCTTCAACACAGAGAAAAGACATTCTGCCCAAGGGGGTGATTAGAGGGCCTTCTGTGGCCTCCACTAATCTGAGGGTTCTAAATTGGGTGATGCTGATCAAAGGGCTAATGTTCTTATGATATCAAAAGTTTTACTTGCTACACCATTTAAGAGCAGCAATCAAAACAAACAAACAAACACCCCTCCCCACCCCCAGAAAAACCACAAAACAACCAACCAAACAAAAAACAAGCAAACAAAACTAGATAAAGACAAACAGAGTTCACAGAAAAGGAAATACAAATAACACACAAACATGAATGGCATCACTTACTACTGAAAACAAATTTAAAATAACAAAGTCCTGTTTTAATGAGCTTTTCTCTTTAATGACCTTTTCAATGGAAAAATTAGATATGACATAATACAAATTCAAATGGGTGAGCATACAGTGAAAAGGACCCCTCCTTCCCCAGACGCAAACGCAGGTAGCAGGTTTCTAATTCTTCCACAAGATCCTCTGTGCACATAAAAAAAAGTCCTCAATTCACACCTTGGCCCTTTCTCTGCCCTTGCCTTTTCACCCTGCAATATGCCATAGAAAACATCCAGTCTTGCTCTTTTGTATTGTTGTATAGTATTCCTTAGTGTGGATGCGTCAGTTTACTTCAGTCTGCAGATGGAGTGTTAGGCCATTTTGTGTCTTTTGGTACTATGAACAGTGCTGCATCGAAAACCTTGGTAGATATGTCACATTCAGTGTGAGTGCGATTGTGAGTTCAGAGGTGGCAGTACTAGGTTGAAGGCACTGTTTCTACCCTCCGTGTGGATGATGAATTGCATCACTGCTACTATAAGTGCACTGTCAAAGTGTAAATTTAATTGACAAAGCAAGGTTGAACACAAACAGTTCATGTTTTTTTTCTGTGAATGTGCAGTTCGTGTCCATGTTCTCTGAGATTTCCTACTGAGAAGTTCTTCAGAACCTTTACCCATTAAGAAACCAGCCCTTGGGCTGTTGGATACTGTGGCCTTTTCCCCCCTGTAGTGCTCCTTCTACAGGAACTCATTTTTTTCATTACATTTTCCAGGCTTTTTTCTTTATGAATCCATGTTTTGTGTCTTGATATGACAGGTTTTGCTACTCAAAGATTCCAGAAACATCACTACTTTCTGCCTAGTGATTTTATTTATCTCACATTTCAGCCTTGGCTCTGTGGGAGTTCAGGTGCAAGGAAGAAGCACAGCCTGAATCCGGCTGTTAGGGTGGATAGGCAGCAGTCCCGCCACCCTGGCGGAGTCACCCAGCGCCACACTGCTTTGAAGATCATGGTTACAATGTCCAAAGTTCCCATCTTGTCTTTGCTTTTAGGCGCTCCAATTTGATCCACTAAAGTGCCTTTCTAGCCACATACTAGTACAATGTTTTTTTTTTTTTTTTTTAAGACAGGGTCTCCCTACATAGTTCTGGCTGGCCTTAAACTCACTGTGTAGCCCAGGTTGGCCTCAAACTTGCAGCACTCCTGCTGTCTTAATCTCCTGAGTGCTGGGATTACAGATGTGTGCCACCACACCCAGCATTACAACATTATTTTAAAATCTGTTAGGATCGATTTACCTTTTCTTACCCTTCTTTTTCTGAGTTTTCCTAGTTACTATTTATTTTTTGTAATTATTTCAGAATCAATTTTTCCAGTTCCAAAATAAATTCTATTGGTGTTTTTATTGGGTTCTGGGGCAGCTGCTCTTGCATAAAATGGATTTTCCTTCACAGAGGTGTAGCTCTGGTAGACTAGCCCTTAGCATGTTCAAGGTCTGAAGTTCAATCTCCGGCAGAATAAGGGGGAAAAAAACCAAGATTATCCTACTAAATATCAGACTATTTCTTTTATTTAATCAAACCCTTTTTTATACTCTTCATTAGCATCTGACTTAATGTCATGCCAATATATTTCCTGTTAGGACTGTGCCTAGGCTTTTTTCTCTTTTTTTTTTTTTGCGGCACCGGGGATTGAACTCACAACCTCGCGCCTGCCAGGGCAAGCGCTTAAGACACTGAGCCAAACTCCCGGCCCTGGTTTTTTGAGGCAGGGTCGCACTATGTAGCTCAGGCCGGCCTTGTGCTCGCGTTGTAGCCCAAGCCGGCCTCGAACCCACAACGCTCCGCCTACCTCAGCCTCCCGAGTGCTGGGATTAAAGGCGTGTGCCACCACGCCCGGCTTTTTTTTTCTCTTTTTAACTGCTGTTTATAATGGGTGATGTCTTTCACTATAATTCCCAATTGCTTATTGCTATATCCTAAGTCTTATTATTATTACTATTTTGCAGTACGGGGGATTGATCTCAGTACCTTCACACTAAGCTACATCCTCAGCCCATTTTATTTTTGAGACAAAATTTCGCTAAGTTGCCCAGGTTGGCCTTGAACTTGCAATCTCGCCTCAGCCTCCCCCTAGTTGAAATTACAGGCACAATACCTGGCTCTATAAGCATTTTTGTACAAGTCTTTTTGTGGCCACTTCTTTCATTTTGTAGAGGAGTAAATTGCTGGATTTACCCCTGCAAGAGCACTGATGAAAGTAGGGGATTATAAAATAATGTCTCAAAGCTGGCTTTGTCTGCATTTCCTTCTTATAAGTAGACCAGGTATACAATCATATCATCTGCAAATAATGATAATTTTACATCCTCTTTCTTCTTCATATACTTATTTTTTTCTTAACGGGCACTGGCTAGCAATTCCTGAATAATGCTCAGTAAAGAACATACTGGTATCTACATCTTCCTCCTGATTTTAATGAGAACAGTCCTAGGGTCATCATTAAATAAGCTGCTGCATTTTGACTTTGGATGTGTATTTTTATCATGCTGAGGAGGTATTTGATAATTTCTATTTTTCTGATAATTTCTATTTTATTGATAGTTTTTTTTTTATCTGAATAGATGTTGAATTTTATAAATGCCTTTTTAGAACCTCTGGAGATGATTACAGGGTTTTTCTCCTTTATCTATTAATATGGTAAATAATAATAAATATCCTAACTTGGTCTAATCTCTGCACTGAGATACCATTCTTCACATTTTAGAACAGTAAACATAAAAATTTTGATAATACTGTGTGAGTCTGGGTGGAGCCAGGCAAGAGCCATCCGTATATATCACTGGTGGAAGCATAAACTGGTTATTGGAGGAAACGCTGGCATATTTACCAAAATTCAGTTGCTTATAAACATGTTATTCATTGTAGTCTTGTTTATAAGCAAAAGTTTGGAAACAATCCAAATGCTCATCAACAGGGACTGGTTAATTAAACAGCGGTGAAGCCGTGCTCCACAGAACTATCCTTCGCAGTCATATTAAAATAGAGTGGTATGGCGAGCATCCCATAATACTGTCATGTAATATTCAAGCTGTCAGAAAATGCCTATATGCACTTCTGTGTAAAAAATGGGGGAGATATGCACTTGCCCATGTTTACACAAAGATGCTCGGGAAAAGATTCATAATGTGAAGTTAGTGGATATTGACTTAAGAAGGTATAAATATGACATGAGAGGTAGGCCGATGGGAGACTAGATGAGCTTTTAATATTTTTAATAGTCTATTACCTATATAAAAAATTTAAAACAGAAAAATGTACATAACCCATGGCACAGAAATTTTACTCCTAAAAATGTACGCTACAGTTTTGCAGTGTAAGCAAAAACATACATACAAGGACATTCATGGAGAAGGGTTTCTAGTTGTGTAAACAAAACACCTAAATGCCACTGGAAGTTGATGAAATAAATTATACTGGGGTGGGAGTAGCTTCCAAGGTAACAGTAACATTTCAATTCTTAAAACTGGATGGTGGTACTTGGATATCCACTTTAGAAAAGGTCTTTCAGATCTTTTATTTAATAACCCCCTTACCCCTGGGGATTGAACCCAAGGTCTTCACATTAAGCTGTATCTCTAGCCATTCCTTATTTTTTAATGTAGAAACAGGTTTTCACAAAGTCCTTAAATTACCCAGGCAGGGCTGAAACTTGCAATTTCTCCTACCTCAGCCTCCCAGAGTGCTGGGATTACAGGATGTACCACTATGCCTGGCTTTTAACTGATAATTTAAAAACTGTAAGCATCTATTCAATGACTATTATGTGGCTGTTAGGTCTGTATATGCTGATATGTAATGATGTGAGAAACATTGGTAGGAAGTGCTAAAAAGAAAATATGATGCATGCCTATGTTTAAAAAAAAAAAAGAGGGCTGAGGATGTAGTTCAGTGGTAGTGTTTGCCCAGCATGCATGAGGCCCTAGGTTTGAGCCACACTATGAAAAAACCACAAAGAAACCCCCACAGAAAAACAAAACAAAACAAAACAAAACAACACGCACATGCACACACACCAAAAAAAAAAAAAAAAAAAGAAAGAAAGAAAGGGAAATGCTATGCACACAAATTTGTAGGAGGACTTATGGTAACAGAACATGGGTCTGGGGAAACTAGAAATCTGGGACAAAAATAAGATTTTTCATTATAAACCGGGCGTGGTGGCACAAGCCTTTAATCCCAGCACTTGGGAGGCTGAGGTAGGAGGAGCGTTGTGAGTTTGAGGCCGGCTTGGGCTACAACGCGAGCGCAAGGCTGATCTGAGTTGCATAGTGCAACCCTGCCTCAAAAAAAACTAGGGCCAGGAGTTTGGCTCAGTGGCTTAAGGGCCTGTCATTATATACTTTCTCAATCAGTTTGAATGATTTTCTATATACCCCTTCAAAAATTCAAATTAATTTACAAAATCTGACAGGATTGTGCTTGTTGAAAAGTGAGTGTACTCTCAAGACAGCTCACTCACATCTGCTGAGAGGCTGTGCCCACAGGACTGGACCCACTTACCTCAACTGGCCCCTCCTGCGCAGCATGGCTAATGCACATGCTCCCCTCCCCACCCAGCATGGGCCACTCACTTTGGCTCGTGAGGAGGTCCGGACTGGTCGACTAACTTGAACTCGGCAGCGAAGCCGTGCGAGCGGGCATACTCCAGCAGGCCGCCTACGGGGTTGGTGTTCAGGTACCTGACGAGCTCACCAATCCTCCGGATGTTGTTGGGCACCCCAGACTCCAAGGTCTCAAGTGATTCTGAGTTTGTACCTCCAGACTAGAGGAGAATTAGCCAAAGAGGAACCAGAATCACATCAGGAAACTGAGGGACTGCCAGGCCATCCTATCACTCTCAGCTGCTAAAAAGTGGGAGCTTCTGAGCAGGAAAAAGCCCCACCTCGTTGTCAGCCGCATTGGTGGCTTCCTCATGCAAGGCTTTCATGGCTTCCTCTGCAGCCATCTGCTTCGCCACCTTCTTGCTGGGGGCGCTCACAGTGGGGAAAGTTTGAGCTCCAACTGCAACACAGTACTGGAACCTGACAGGAAAGGAAGGAAAAGAGATTGAAAGAATGGATTCAGATATGTCTGACTTGTCAGGCTGAGTGCCTTTGCTATTTGTCATTTTGCTCACAGCCAGTGCTCCTCACCACCTCCTGCCCCCAGCCTGGCTAATCCTTTTCAACATGCAAATATCATCTTAAATTGACTTCCAGGAACCCCTACTTTGTCCTTGTCTTCGTTTTCCTTTCTTCTGGTGCTGTGATTGAACCTAGGGCCTTGCACATGTTAAGCAAAGACTCTATCAGAAAGCTACACTAGGCCCTGGGAACCCTTTTCTGGCACACATAAGTCTACAGATGCTTGAGCAGAGCTGCTCAGGCAAGCCCTGGGCCATCTCTTCCCACCAATGGTGACTTCCAAGCTGGGAGCCTCCCTAATGCTTGGGTTCCTTTGAACTCCTAATCTCAGCAGTTTCTCTGCTTTACAGGCAATGACCAGGCCCTGAAGGGCCCCTCCCCTTTTCCATATTTAAACAGGAAAAACTGCTCACTAGGTCATCTGCCACTTCTGAGAAGAGGAGGAAAATGTGTCTTGTCTTTCTTTTTGAGAAAAGCCTGGCAGACAGACATGGCACATGGACATACTTGGGGTCGTGTGCAGGTCCTTCTTTGGACAGGAGACGGAATTCACAGGAGTTCCCCAATTTGTGCATACACTCAAGCAATGTTGTGACAGGGCTCTTTCCAGAAAACAAGGATGAGGCCGAATGGGTGGGGGGCTGGGATTCTG
Source organism: Dasyprocta punctata (assembly GCA_004363535.1). Classification (NCBI taxonomy): domain Eukaryota; kingdom Metazoa; phylum Chordata; class Mammalia; order Rodentia; family Dasyproctidae; genus Dasyprocta; species Dasyprocta punctata. The sequence goes on from RJWM01008744.1 coordinate 56,754, forward strand.
CTGTCTGGGGAAAATTAGAGACAAGAAGAAAACACAACACAAAAAAATAACACTAAGAAAACACTTGTCAGTCCATCACAGCAGAAAGGGTGAGATGGGAGACTTTCTTTTGGATAGCACAATGTTGGGAGCTGGCTGTCCACAGGAAGGGGGCTGCTGAAGACTTCCAAGGTGTGGCAGGATTGGAAGGTTATTCTCCCAGAGAGTTCAGTGAACCTTTAGGTGTCCTTCATGCACTGTGGAAATCCAGGTAGGTTGGGTCGGGAGTAAAAAAGGAGCTGGGTGTGGAGGAAAGGCAGCTGGTGAGGTGGATGCTGCCTCAGAAAGGCAGTGACTTTCTATGCTCAGAGTGCTTCCAGGACCAGTTAAAACCCTGATACATCCCACACATCAACCTTGAAATGATGTCCCCAAGAGGGTCGGACACTTACCTTCTCTAATTCCATCTCTGTGGAACAGAGGGATAAATCTTCAGGGTTTCCACTGTCCTGAGCTTTGGCTTCCCGAAGCAGAATTGTCATGGCTTTCATGGCTGCGTCCTGCTTTGCCACTTTCTTGCTGCCAGCTTCAGCTGGGGGAAACTCTCGGCCACTGATGACAACCTGGTATTTAAATCTTGGAAAGCAATCAATGTGTGAACCCTAGGCTACATTTGCTCTCTGCTCGTCCCAAAGCAATGTCCACCCCAGAATGTTCCACTGCACTAAGGGCTTTTTGACTTCTAGAGGAGCTGGAGGGTAGGCCCAGGAGTTCCTATCACTTTGGAAAATCAGCCTGTCCCATCTTTTATTTTGGTGGGGTTGGGCATGGGGAATCACAGGGCCTCATGCATGCTAGGCAAGTACTTGTTCTACCACTGTACTACATCCTCAGCCCTATTTTATTTTTTTAAATTATCAGACAGGGCCTTACTGAGTTTTTCAGGTTGGCCCTGAACCTGTAATCCTCCTGCCTCCGCCTCCCCAGTGGCTGGAATTATAGGTGTGTGCCATTGTTCCTGGATTATAGTTTCTTTTGGGAACAAAAGCAACTAATGACTTTCTCCATATAGCTCAGTGGAGCAAGCTCAGCAGAGCAAGTTCAACAACAGGAGGGCGATATAAAACTTGCTCAGGGGAAACTATCTCTTAGCCATAAAATAAGATAAAGTCTGTATAAGAGGTAAGGAGTAAAATCACCATTATAGTCCCGTCAACAACTAGGTCTCCAGCCTAGACCAACTATGTTAGACTGGCCTCCTCAAGGGAAAGCCTTAAAGAGAGCAAAGGGCTGGAGATCAGCTCAGTGGTAAAGATGCTTGCTTACCACACACACAGCCTTGGGCTCAACTCTAGCACTGCAAAACATAGCAAAGCCTCACATACCTGACAGCCCAGCCTCATATACCTGACACCTGCCCCTTATCCGAGGCCAGACAGGCTGGAGGGGCACAAGGGGAGCTGGAAATGGGAGGAACAACAGCAGGCTACTGGAGTGGGGTAGATGGACCCTAACTTGCCCTGAGAGTACAACACTTTTATAGCTTGTTTTAAGTCATCCTAGAGCTCTTGTTTATCCCAAACCTGAGGAGAAAGAATTTTCCTTCTTATACACAAAACAAAAAGCATGCATTCTAGGCCTTTGCACTAGGCCTAGGCTGCTTTTGTTCAAGCTTTTCAATTCTTTGGTAGATCTGAGACTTCATTTAGAAAAATAGGTCAAATTTCTTGTCTCCTAGGTCTTCTGAAATACTTGAATATGGTATCAAGTATTCTGAAATACTTGAATACAGACAGTATCAATGTTTCTTATAGCTGACATCCAGAGAATTACTAAACACAAAACCTATGGCTTGAGGATGTTGGGGAAAGAAAGAATGCCAGCCACCCAGGCTCTTCCCCAGAGACAAACCAGTCCTGGCCTTGCCAGCTTTTAGGCTGATTCACCCCCTTTTCTCAACAGTTTCCCTGCAATGCTAACTTGATGTCATGAAGATAGTTAGATAAGGAATTAGGGCCACAGCTGGGAATCTTACCCCCAGAAACCAGCCTGCATATACACAGCCATGTAAATAAACACAGAAATGTTCTGGTCAATGACACTTCAGCCAATGACAGACCACATACACAATGGTGGTCCCATAAGGTTATATTGCCTAGTGGTGTAGCTGAGTCAGTTTGTCTTCATGTTTGCACAATGATGCAACTGCTTAAAAAAACACATCTGTCAGAATGCTCCACCACTGTAAAGTGACACGTGACCATGTAAAGGTTGGTGGCATATCCCATCCTCACTGGTTCTCTCTGGTTGCACTCTGCCGCCACACAGTGTCAGTCTCTGCTAGGCCTTTTGCAGCTCCTTTCTGGGCCCACTTATCTTCTTCAATCTGTCCCCTGACCTGTGGGACCATCCAATGTACGGTTTGGTAGTTGAGTGGGAGAATCCCTGATTCTTTAGTTCAAGAGCAGCAGCAAGTTCTAGCCTATCTATCCGTGCAGA
>RJWM01008744.1:59331-71330 GCA_004363535.1 Dasyprocta punctata
GAACCCACAACGCTCCGCCTACCTCAGCCTCCCGAGTGCTGGGATTAAAGGCGTGCGCCACCACGCCCGGCTTATGGCTAGATTCTATCAGTCATTTCAACTGATAGAATCAACCTCCTCTTTGCTCAGCCAAGATGCTGGTCAAATCCCTGTTCATCATCTGGAGAAGGGCCAAGAGAAGGTGATTTAGCCAAAAGGCAGAAAAGGAAGAGGAAAAAAGGAGCCACCAAAGGTCCCTGCTCACAAGTCAGCTGAGACTGCATCCAGAGGTGAGTGCCTGACCCCAACCCGAGGCACAGTTCCTGGTCTCTTACCGAGGTTCATGGGATGGTCCACTCTGCTCTATGAGGTTGAACTCACACGTCTGACTAGCGAACTGTGCATACTCTAACAGCCCGCTGATGGGGTTCTTCAGCTGGCACTCTGTTAGCTTCTTGTAGGGTGAACACCGTGGCAAGCCAGGGCTGTAGAAGGAGGGCATCTCCATGATGGCTCGAAACTCACCTGGTGCTGCGCGGATACTGTTCAAGTCATCTGGGATGTCATCTGTGGCCCACTGACCATTTTCGAAGTCAACATACCCTGCTTTTGAGGGGCTATTGTGACAAAATGATGGTTTCAGTCTCATTGGTCCTGGTCGGGCCTCTTCTCTACTTTCTAACTTTATGACAGGTTCCTGCCCATTCTCCACTTTTGCTGTGGCCATGATGTTGTTTGATGCATCTGCTGGGAGTAAGTGACAGTTGGGGAGCATGGCATTTCTTTTAGTCTCGGGGACAGTAGGCAGAGTGGCTGCAGGGACACTATGCGAATTTCTCCTGATTTGCATCTTTTCACGCTTCTTGTCTGTCAAATACCATATGGGAGGCGTTGCCCCTTGCCTGTGGACATCTCCCTGCCTCTCCAAGTCGATCAGCACTGTATTCACATCTCGGGCTTTGGTGAGGCCAATATTTTTAGCTAGATTCAGGGCAGAGGAGTTAGACACATTGAATAGGTAGTTGCAGATCTTCTCCTTGATTTCGGCCATCTCAAAAGGCTCAGGAGGATCTTCTAAGTCAGGTATGGAGTTTTCGTCCTCAGCTTCCAAAGTGGGCTTTGGGTTTGGGGCTCCTAGGCTGTGACTGTCGGGTCTCACAACTTCACAGGGCTTATTCTGGGCCTGAGATGAGGCTGCAATGCTCCACAAAGGGGGTGTTCCTGCCCTCTTCTGCAGTTTACCCTTCTTTGCCAGGGAGTATAAAACGTGATTGACTTCCTTCTTTGGCACCCTGAGCTTCCTCGCCAGATCACGCGCTGTGGTGACTGACTGTTCTCCAAGCTCCTCTAAGAGCTTTAAGATCCTTTGCTCCCGATCCTGGTTGATGTTCAGTTCCTGGAATTGTGAGGAAAGTCCATCAACACTTCTCCATGGCACTCTGCTGTGTGGTGAAGGAAACTGGGATCCTACCTGGAACCCTGGACTCTGGAAAGGCACGATCTTGGGTACACTCCTAATCTCTAGTTGTCTGTCTCCAGCGGGTGGTCCTGGATACCTTGGCCAGAGTCCTGGGAGGACTCTAGGGAGGAATGGTGGTGGCAGTGGCAGTAATGATGTCTGTTTTCCAGGCAGGGGCACTTCTGGAAGCCTGCCCCTGAGAAACTCTATTTGCTGAAGCTGGAAATTGTTAAGGTATGATCCTGGCCCTGACAGCTGCTGTGTGGCCTTGCTATGTTCATGGTCCTGGCTGGGGTGGGAACAGTGTCTGTAGAGCGAACACCCCTGTGGGACAAGATGAAGGAAAGAAAGTGAATAGGACTGCAGTGGTATGCCAGGAAGCCCCCCGCCAACCCCTGCCCATTAAGCTGCCCCTACTGCCTAGTTAGGGTGACTCAGTCCCCTCAGAAGTACTGACTAGGGGCCACTGATGGGAAATGAAGCAGGAGACAAAGTCCAGAGGGCTCCCAATGGTACACAGAGGTTCGGCTCCCTCAGCACAGCTTCTCCATGACCTAAATTATTGTCTGCCCTCAACAGAATTTAGGTGGCTGAGAAGGACCTACCTCCAAAATTCCTCTTGTAAAAATCAGAAAAATAAATAAATGGTTGTTTTGAAAATAAGCAAAAACAGAACTATAAAAATGATGAGGGAGTTGAGGAACCAAGGAATCAATGAGATCACCCTCAAGTTAGGTTGTCCCCCGCATTCCCCCGTCTCTGAAATGTCACCCAGCTGGGTACAGTAGTACATGGCTGTGATTCCCAGCACTTAGGAGGCTGAGGCAGGAGGACTGATGCAAGTTTGAGACCAGCTTGGGCTACACAGTGAGTTCAAGGTTAACCTAAACTACATAGAAAGACCATGTCTCAAAAAACAAAGCAAAAACAAAAACAAAAACAAAAAACCACAACCCCCCCCCCCACAAACTGTCATCTGGATGACTGACAAAAGAAATGTCAGGTAGTCCACAGTAGTCCACCAGGCATTATGCCAATTTTGGTCATAAAGGTGCATTATTGTGGGTGTATAATACACGTTTATTCTTTAGAATATTTCTATTGATGAATTAATTTTATGAGTTCTACTAAACAGTAAGTACTTAACAGGAAAAATCAAAAAATAAAATAATTGGATTTTTAATATTTATTGTTTATAAAAAAGCATCAAAATTTTCAACATCAATCATTTTTTGATATACAAAATCTAAAAAAATCCAACAGAATTAAATTCCTATATGAACTACAATAAAAATACCAATAGAACTCTGAGAAAAAACCAACTTTTATTTCAATTATCAAACCTAAGGTAGTCTTCACACCTGACAACAACACGTTCCATACATGTGTATTGCTTACACTGACAGCATGTGTGTTTTGCTTTCCTAGCTTTTTTGGAGGGCATCCTTGACATCCTGCTGGCCTCATTGTTTTTTTTTTCCAGAAGGTTCTTATTATATTATACAGTGTGTAGTTAACAGGAACATAAAATATGAATAAAATAAAGTGTCAAATTCTTAATATATACTGTATGTTTAGAATAAACATCAACAAGTTTACATCAGTTGTGTACTTGCTTACAAAACCTGTAAGATAATATCAGGCATAAATTCCTATGTGAACTGCAGTGAACATATCAATAGAACTCTACATCAAATATAATCTTTGCTTCAATCGTCACACCCAAGGCTGTCTTCACAAATGACAAATGCATGTTCCATGCACACATCTCACTTACATTAACGGCACATATTTAGCTTTCCTTTTCTATGTGGCAGGCCAGTCTTGTCACCTCTCATGTACATGGGAGCTACTATATTGAGTTTGTCAATATAGTAGGAACTTTCTAATACACTGTACAATATGCACATAGCAGGAAAATATGATAATAAAGTATCAAATATGTAATGAGTACTTAGAATGAACATCAAGATTTTCACATCAACTGTTTACTTGCTTATAAAACCTAAAAGATAACATCAGAAATAAAAATCCATGTGAATATCAAATACAAATAAGTCTACCACAGAAATCATCTTTGCTTCAATAGTCACACACAAGGCAGTCCTCACAAATGAAAACTGCATGTTGCATGCACAAGTATTGCTCACACTGACAGTATGTATCCTGTCCTTTCTTGTAGGGCACAGTTGATATCTTTTTGGTTTTCCTGTTGTGTAGTAGGTCTCTGTGATGCTGCACCAGTCTGTTCTGTCAGTTGACCAGTGTGCTCCACAATTTTTTTTTCTTTTTGTGTAGAAACATTTTGTTTTTCCTCTGCTGTAAATGATTTCTCATGAGTCCCAGTCCTAATCTTCTAAGAAAATTTCTCCGTAATATTGTGCACTTCTTATTTTCTTTGTAAACTATCTATCTACACCACACATTTAAGATTGAATAAAACACAACCATTGTCCAATGCTTTGTGCTTCAAATGACATCACAGTTGCTGCATAACTCATTCACAACATGTGCTCTGCCTTTGGTTTTGTTGTAGAAAGTTACCATCTCAGGCTTCTACTTTGTCCTGGTTTCCCTATCAATATTTCCATTATGGTGCGTTGTTGACATCAATGGTACCAGTTTGTTTTTCTTTGCCATATATGGAGCCAGTGTTATATCTCTCTGAAATCCAAAGATTATACTATACGATTGTTTTGAAATCGCAACATTTCATTTGGAGTTTCTGCTTTGTTCCTCCACACCATTCCTACGTGGCCAACTTGTACTCTGTTAGCAAACATAGCATCAATTGGAAACTGGTAAACCAACTGTCGAATATCACATTCTAATTAGTTTGGGAGGTAGGAGTAGCAAGTCTTAAATTTCTAAATTGAAAGCATAATATGTCTTCACATCTACAAGAGTATAACTTTTTATGCTGTACTTTGAAGATTTTTTTTGGCATATACTGCATAAAGGTACATTGACCATGAAATGCTGCAATATGTGTTCATCAGTAGTAATGTATTCAATTAGTGTGTAAATTGCTTGACAACTACCTAAAAATTTCTCCAATAATGAGTGGATAGCAGCCAGATTATCAGTTATTTTTCTTTCTTGGTGGGTAGTTTTGTCATCAAACCTCAGACAATTTTGAAGGAGACCAAATGTCTTCAGCGTCATCATTATTCTACAAAGCTCAAACCCACATCCATCACTTTTCCGTAAGTCTTTTACATTCCTGTGATGACCATGAGAAAGCCCTGCTAAGTATAGCAGACCTATTGAATGCTTTCAGTTAAGCTAGTGAGGTGTCATAATAAACATATTTTTGAGTATGAGTATTGCTGTATACAGAACGTTTTACTTGTATTTTATCATTTGTGTATTTCAGTTTCACAACATCTTGTAGCATTTCATCTGTTACAAACAATTTCCAACACTGAATGTCAGTACTGGTATTCCATCCAATAGGTTTCAGCCTGTGGAGATCCTCACGGTATTTTTGGATCTAGTTCTAACAATGTGTCATTCCATTTAGTTGCATGACCAGTTTGTGCCATTTCAACTCGTCAAATATGTACTCACATTGCTGTTTTCTTCATCATCTGAATCAAGGAGATCGGCATTCCTTGTGTCTGTACTGGTTGATTATTGGTCCATTTCACCATCATAGAAACTTTGACTCATATGGCCAATGTCAAAGTCATAATTATTTTCATCTTCCATGCATGCATCCCTTGATGAGTCACTTGTGACCTCTTTCAAAGTTTGCAAATCTGGTTTTTCACATGTCATTGTACTGAACTGGGCTATTTCTACCAGAAAAGTCAAAATAAACTGACATTCCATTAAGGTAAAGTACATGTTTACATAGCAGAATAGTGTGGGTGTATTTTACCCCCCATAATGCTCACATAAAGATGTAAAATGGAGCATAAATGTGGGTAAAAATCTTGGTTTGATGCTTTTGCACACATGCATACACCTTGCCATTCTCATACCAAGTGAGTAAACACAAATATTGCTTCCTGTATCCCCCAGGCACAGTTACTGAGACAAGATGCACAGTTGGCTACAATTATGCTAAAATACAAACTTACAGTAGAAAAGCATGGGACTTTTTTTTTTTTTTTTTTTTTTACCCAATGTTATGGCCTGTGGTTAACTGAATGACCCTGCACCCCCCATCCTGGTATCCTAGGGTATAAAAGTAATATAACAGAATGATCTCCAAAAGGCAAAGGGCTGCAGGACCTTAGAGATTCATCTGTTTGCCACTGGCATCCCAGGAGGACCAGAATTCAGCTTTAAGGAATTGGGAGGGTTTCCTTATAAAAATGGCACATTGTCCTCCCTGGACTCACCTGGATGTGTGTAGGTGACACGGTCTATTCTTCCCCCTCAGCCTACTGTCCTCCATCGTCCTCTAGTAGCTGCCTCCACTGCCCGACCTTCTGAACCCGCTATTCTGGTCACAAGAGGCCCAGTTCTCATTTATCACTGTACATTTTCCAGAACACCAAGCCACTGAGAACCCTTTCTGCACTGCCCACTGGAAAGGGGTACAGATAGGAGGTGCTCATGGGATTAGCAGGTCAAGCAGTACCTTGCTTCCTTTACCTGGAGTTTGCACACCTGGGAGCAAGTCCTATGTTTATGTCTCCTCCTATAAGTACCCTGAAGGCTGCAAAGCAGCTGTGCCCTTTTCTTCAACAATTTCAGTTTTGTATTCCTCACACCCCATCACAGTGAGAGAATTTGAGCATACTTGGCAGTCACTCTCGGAGGATCCTGGTTGTGTGGTTCCCTAACTTCTTTTTTTTTTTTTCCCCCGACACCAGGGATTGAACTCACAACCCCGCGCTTAAGGCACTGAGCCAAACTCCCAGCCCTGGTTTTTTTGAGGCAGGGTTGCACTGTGTAGCTCAGGCCAGCCTTGCGCTTGCGTTGTAGCCCAAGCCCGCCTCGAATTCACAACGCTCTGCCTACCTCAGCCTCCTGAGTGCTGGGATTAAAGGCGTGCACCACCATGCCTAGCTCTGGTTCCCTAACTTCTATGCCAGTGACCTCTACCTCTACCTTTCTGCTACTGGTTGTCTGGTCCAGTTGTTACTTCAATGCCACTGTTGCTCTAACCCTGGCCACCACAAAGTCCTCAAACCCTGAACCTCTCTTCCAGTGGCTAGTAAAGATATTCTGGAAAGAACCAGGTGGGTCTGTCATTCTTGTGCAAAAGCGGCCACATGTGATTCACAAAACTTTATTACCTATTTACCATGAGACTTTATTTATAAAAACATGTAGAACACTGGATTTGGCGGTGGGCTATAGACTGTTGACTCCTGCTCTTTTTTAGATGATTTCCCTGATGTCTCTACAACTTCCATTCCTAACTCTGCTGGAACCTGCTCCTCATATGTGCCCTGCCACTTATTTCTTCCCCATTCTGGCTTTATATACTCCTCACCCTGCCTTGAGCTCATGGTGAGCTAGGTTGATTTCACCCATACCCCAACCTAAACTAGCCCTCCTATGCAACTCAAACCTGTATGATCTCTAGTGACTACAATCTGCATTTTGTGCAGAAGCTTAAAATCTGAATTTCTAATTACCTAGATAGATATGTTAGCTCAGATACCCTGCCATTATTTCAAATGCTCATATTCTGAACCAAATTAATCACTTCCCTCAAAGGCAGCCCCCTCTATTGTTTTTATTACTGTTGATGGCATTCTCTTCTTAGGTTATTATAGTTAGAAACCTGAGTCATCTCCACTGCCTGCCTGCCTGCTGTCTCCACCTTCCAAGGCCTAACCAGGTAGCTGCAAAAGCCTGTCTTGTCTACCACCTCTGAATTGTCTCTGACATGTGTCTTCCAGTTTATTATCACAGAGGTCCCTCTCCTTGAACACCTGTTACAGCATTTACTTTTATAAGAGCTACTAGATTTTAAAACACAACAAAGGCACACACAGACTACAGTATATCTGAAGGTAATTAATAATACCTATTTCTAGGTGCCCTAAAAATTATGCTCAACTCCATTCCTAATCTTCATAGCATAGCACCGATGGGGTTGTAACTGACCCTGCAGTGAGTTCCAGGGGAACAAGAACTACATGCCTCAGTCACCTTTGTTTCCCTAGCACCTGGTGCAAAGTTGACAGTGAACCAACATTTGTTGAATTAATGGCTGAATGAACAAGATGTCCCTACACATGTAATCACATCTCTCCTTTTTCCTCTTGTTCACCCTGTGCCCTATATTGCTAGAAGCAGAGGTGATGCAGACAGAGAACCCAGTCCACAAAACTGAATTATGGGAACTTTAGGGATTTTTCTGATTAGTTCTTAAAGTGACCTTGGAAAAAGAACTCTGTTTCGGGCCAGCGTGGTGGCAAATAGCTATAATCCCAGCACTTGGGAGGCTGAGGCAGAAGGATTGTCATGAGTTTGAGGCCAACCTGGGGTACATAATGAGTTAAAGGCCAGCCTGAACTACACAGGGAGATCCTGCCTCAAAGAACAAAATATAACCAAACAAAAAGTAAAAACAACAACAACAAAACAACAAAAACCCCAATTGCATTTCAAGGTGGTTAAAGTCAATTTTTAGCTAAATCATTTCTAGATTTAAACTGCTACTCTCAGCCAAAATCTGGCAAATACTTGAGTGTTCACCTTTGAAAGAACTGAGAAAGTTACACTACACTCATACTGTGGAACAATATTCACATGGCTTTTATAAATATGTGATAGATTTAGTTAGGAATATGTTAAATAAAACAAAAAAGGAGAGTAAATATCTGTTATACTCTCCTACTGTAAGCAAAGAGAGTACATCATGAATAAGACACACACATGCACACACAACACACTAGAGGAAAAAAATGATACATTAATAGCTATTTTAGGAGGTATTAGAAGTAGAGGGGATGACATCACTAATTTTGTGTTCCCTACCCGCTAGGGAACTTTGGTTTTTGTGTTCCTAAAAACCAAGCCCCACTTAGCACAGTCATGTGGACAGCCGCTGAACGGTGGTCAATCCTAAAATCCTAAAGGTCACTTCTCTCCCACTTCTTTTCTATTTACTGAGCAAACTGTGTAACGAGTCATCTAATACTTCCTGTCTCCAAAAGTTTCCTATTTCCGGTTAAGAAAGAAGTTCTTTGCTTCTATGACCTGGTCTCCCGGAGTGATACTCTGGTATGTGTCAAGAAAAGATTTTCCTTCATGTCAAGTGTCTCTAATCCCGCTAAAGGGCTTTAAAAAAATATACACAGTAACAGTATGTAATCACTTTAAAAATTGAGGTGTGATTTACATATAGTGAAGTTTCCCCTTTTAATGTACTCTGAGTTTTAACAACTAAGATGCAGAACACTTCCACTTCCCCCAGAAGTTTCCTCAGGGCCCCCGACAGTCAATCACATTCCCTCACACAGCCCTGGCACCCACGGATCTATTTTCCTTCCTACAGTTTTGTTTCTCACAATGCTGTATGCGTGTGCGCACAGTCTGAAGCCTCTTTAGTCTGGCTTTCGCTCAGCACTTGCATTTGGGAGCGTACGTACGCGTGGGGCTGCTTCCAGGACGGCCATTTGTGTTTTCCGGTTTTAGCTATACTGGATAAAGCTGTTACAGACATTCTCCTACAGTTACACGAGCTAGTTTTAGTTTTCCGAAGGCTCTCCGGAGGTGAAAAGGGTGCTGGAAGGACTCCTAAGTGGTGAAAGCGGCGCCAGCTGGGCCGGGGAGGTGGAGAGGGAGCGGGTCTGCGTCTGGGAGGTGGCTGAGCCCCGACACGTGGAGGGGCGGGCGGTTCCCAGCCTCCTGCGCTGGCCCTGCGGAGCTGGGGAGAGTCGGCCTGGCCCGGCCCGGCTTACCTGCCGCGGGTCCATGGCGCACACAAGCTGCGCATCGCCCAGCGCCGGTTGTCTGCGCGGGCGGCAAGATGGCTGTGGCTCAATTTCGGTTTCGTTTCCCAGAAAAGCCGGCCTCCGGAAAGTTTGACGGGAGGAGGGGTTTGGGCTGAGCAGCGACAGCGCCCGCCCGCGCCACACTCTCTAGCCGCCAGCCTACTGAAGCCTCCTAGCGTCAGGCCTCGGGGCCCTAAGCCTCGGCTCGGCCCAGCCCTGGTTCTGAGCTAGGCGCAGTTCTCCCTCTCCCGGTGACAGCCAGGACCATGGTCTTAGATGGGGGTGGGAGGGTGTCTTTGAGGGACGAACGGCAGTTTGTCAGTATCCTCACCGTGTTACAAACGGAGGCAGGTGTTACCAGCGAGATAAACAAAGCTGCAGGGAGCAATGCAAGACCCACATCACCAAACTGCAGTAGCTTCACCAGCCTCATTCCCGGCAAGGGTTAATTTAGCACGTGCCTTCTCTCCCTTGATCTTCACAACAGCTCTGCCAGGAGGCTTAAGCCACACTTTACAAGAGTGGAAGCTGAGGCTTGACTGATTCCATGAAGCTGCTAACTCCGGCTGACTCTGGTTGCTACTCCACCCCGCTGCTCGGGCTAACCACTACTGGTGTTATGGGAGGGAGGGTTCAATTCACTTCTTGCCAAGCTGATCTAACTGCTTCATTCTGACAAGCTCTCCAGTTTTGCCTCCAACTGCTCAGGAGACAAATGTCCATTCCCAGCAGTACCTCCAACCCATGCCTTGTGATCTCTGTCCTTTCATCCATTCTGTCCAGCACTTTGTACTAAATTTGACATTCTCCAGTAGGCTGGGCTTAACTTGTTCCGTGCCTTCACACATTCTCTTCCTTGGCCTAGAATGCACTTCTTTACTGCTGCTTCTGGTGCAGCCACATTTCAAAATAGGCTTCACCAACTGCACAATGGGGAGGCATAACTAGTGAGGAGCCAGTGCCTTTGTGGCTCCAGGTTCTGGGCTTCTCCTTGCTCAGTACTTGGCCCTAACAGGGCCCTTTCACATTTTTCTGAAAATGCCTCATTTGATCATTTACCAAAACTCTACTTGAGCAAAGAACATGCATCGGATACAGTTGAAGCACTGAGGCTATGGCACCAGAGCCAGATCCTGCGGCAGTCAGTCCGTCTGGTGGAAATCACCCCTACAAATGTATTGTTTATATATTTGCCTTTCCAGCTGTCAGGTGTGTGTCTGTGTGTGCGTGTGTGTGTCTTACATCCCTATATTCCCCTGAACAGTGACCTTTAGCTGATTAGATAGCTGAATGAATAGTAGCACTCAGTAGGTAAAACAATGGACAAAACAGTTAGTGAACTTCATAGGAGTAAACTACAAATATCGATAAGCATATGAAAAAGTGTTTCACCTTGTTACATCAGGGAAATGCTCAGGAAAGCCCTAGTGAGTTACTGCCCAGTCACTGGACGGGCACATTAACATTCTGATCAGACCAGGAGACAGCAAGAGTGTAGAGCAGTTCCTCATCCCTATGGGAAGCCAGGCTGCCCTTACCTGGGAAAGATGACAGTGCACGTGCTCCACATGGCAGCCATGCAGCCATCCCACTCTCTGACAAGATACCAGGAAAGAATCCACAGACACATCATTTGTGATAGATCCCAATGGCTGGGAACAACCCACATAGCCACCAAAAGTAAACTGGGTAATGACGGTGATAGATGCCCATGATGAAACATTACACAGCAATGAAGCTAAAAGAACTACTACCATGTGCAGCAGAGTGGGTGCATGTCAAAGTACCACACTGAGAGGGAGAGGCCAAATGCATGCTATGTGTGGTTCTACTTACATAAAGTCCCAAACTGGGCAAAACCAAACCATGGTGCACACTGCATAAAAGCAGGATGGTGATCACTAGGAAAGCAGGAGGTAGTTGTAACTAGGAAAAAAATATTCTGGGTGCTGGTGATATTCTTGTTCTTGACTTGAGTAGTGGCTACACATGTGTTGCTTTCAAATTTATTGTTATATTTTATTCACATTTTTATACATACACTATATTTCACAATTTTAAAAAGTTAAAACAACTAACTCTTTCTGCAGCATTGCAACCCACCTCCCCATGTTTTGTCTCCACTTTAAGGAACTTAAGGCAGGTCTTACCTCTGCTTTCTTGTTCTGGGCTGGACAATCTGAAAGCATTTAACTCTTCTGGAATGATCCAGAAATGGTTGCATCCCAACTGCTGCACAGCAGTACTGCTGCTCCTTCCTTTTTAATCTAATACAGGAGGGGGCACTGAAGCAGACAGGAGCAATTTCTTTCCTCCAGAGAGGGTTTGTTTGTGCCTTGGAAGATTGCTGCTTTCACTTAATCTTTGCAGCTCAAGTAACTGCAGATTTATTCATAAACCTTTTGTCTCCTACCCTCAGCAATTGTTTTAACTTCCCCAGGACTGCAAGGTGGTCATGTAAATCTTTCTGCTGTTGTAGGGACTTTGAAAAATTAACCAAAAGTAATTTCTGTTTACTGAAGAAATTTCCAGAACATACAGCTGATAAAATCACCATTAGTCCTCCACTGCGAATTCACTGGTTCTTGCCTTCTATTTCCAGGTCTTCCTTGAGTGTGAAGATGCTGGAGCACACAAGTGGTTGGTCCTCTCTC
>RJWM01008745.1:0-71354 GCA_004363535.1 Dasyprocta punctata
AAGTCTATACTACTAAATGCATTAACTGGTGAGAGAGAACAGTTAATATTCATATGATCAGATCAATCCTACATGTCTTTATCTGTCCATCTGAACAGCCCCCTTAATGGTAATATACAATGTTGCAACCACTGTAAAATTCCAACCATCTAAAGTCCTAAACCTATAATTTTACAGTATAGGATATGTTGTTGTTGTTGGTTGAATCCTTTAGTTTTTTTGTTTCTCTTAAGTATGACCATTCTTTTATCCTTTATAGGCTTCACTCTGAACTATTTAGCTTGATTATATTAGACCTGATATTATGGGTAGTTATTTCAATGATAACAAAAGTTACTCTAAGGGGAAAGGAAGAAAGGAAGGGAAAAAGAAAAAGGCATAAATTTATAAATATGCATAAATAAGACAGCTAAAAAAACTGTATTGCTGGGTACATTAGCTATTGAAAAAGAAAATTAATATTCCTGAATTGATAAACCTTGCGTGTCTATGTCTGTCAATATGATCAACCCCTATGAAGGTAACGATATGTAATATTGTAACTACTGTCAAACTTCAACCACCTTAGAGTGTAAACCTACAGTGTAATTGTATCAGATATGTCGTTGTTGTTGTTTGTCTTTCACGCTTTTTGTTTCTATCTTCTGTGTCTATTTTCTTTTAAATAAAATTAAAAAAATAAAAAATAAAAAAATTTAAAAAAAAGTGTCTTCCACTGCCTCAAGTTTAATAGCCTGTGATAAAATAGAAAATATTAAAAATACATGATTCAGTGAAATTTCCTCAGTGACCAAATGATAATCTCACATGGAGATATTAATTGGCTCAGGGTTTCATAAATGTTATAGCTAAACAGGTGGCTGAAGCCACAATTTAGACAAAAGCAGTAAATCATCACTCATTCATATTTACAGTAGTTCCACTTCTTCATGCGTGGGTGGTTTCCACCATTTAATATTTTTCACTGATAAAACTGAAAAAGACTAATAACTTTATATTTCAAATTCTGTGACCTAAAAAACACTTGAAACAACTGTAATTTCAGAAACTGAGAACTCTACTAATGATTTTATTTCTAATAAAACTGTGTTTAAGACAACAATCACCTTTTATTCTTCTCATATGCTCCTGAAGTTGAGTTCCCCAACCCAGAATTCTGTCATTGCAAAACTTTAAAAGAATTTGCAGGTTTACTGAATGTTTATAATTAAACTGATATTACACTGTAGAAAATTCAGAAAAAACATTCCTAATCTCCTACTCTAAAATAATCACAATTATAGTGTCAGTTTTTTACATGACTGGTTTCCACTCATATAAATATATTCAACTTAATTTTAATCACAGTATAAATATACATTTGCATACTGCCTTTTTCAGTCATCTTGACAAAGACACTTTTTCCAACCTATCAGTGGCATGTCAGAATTTCTGATTGATACCGTTTTTAAAAGTAATTCCTAGTATTAGTGTACTTTAGCTTCACATTGCATGAGATGGATGGGTTAGCTAGTGCATAGCCTCATGTTATGTGTTAAGAGATTTGTGTACAAAAAAAGAATTCTGGTGGACTTGAAGAACTGAAACTGAATTCTAGCTTGACCACTTTGTGGATTTGTGCATGTTGTTTAAATTCTTTTACCTTCGATGTGTTTTATAAATGGAGAAACATCAAATTTCAAGAAGTTGTTGTAGGAATTTAATGCAACAATTCATGTAAAAACACCTAGAATATGGTTCTTAATATACTAATATCTCAATCTAGCAGTCAAATGTTCCACTTGTCAGACCAGCAGTGTTTTTATCTCACTGCCCATAAATCATGCTGGGATCCTGGGAGACGATACAGGCCAAGTAGATATAGTACCTTACTCTTCAGAGCCCCTATATATCACTCCTGATCTATGGAGTATCCCAGTCAATATTTCATGATTACCTTATAACTCATGTTTCCTTAGAGACACTTTGGCAGCTTTCACTGTGTAGAATTGTATTTTTTTTCCAACATTAAATACAATTGACAAAGAAACATGAGAGGAAGACTCATTGAAATTTCAACCCAAACTGTTCACATTTGAAATGCTAAGATCTTCAAAATGCTCAGTCCCATCATTTGCAGACATCTAAGTAGATTCAAAATACCTAATATGCTCCTTACTCCTTAGCAGGACCAAGTTGACATGCATGCGTCTTCCAAGCGCAGCCCCCCATTACACAAGTAAACCCATAAATGCTGGTGTAAAATAATAAACAGCTCCATGGGGTTAGCATTTCTAAGGTAAGATGTGCTTTTCAAGAGTCTTTATTATTTCAGTTTGTATGTGAATAGGGGGTTGAATTTATAAAATGGAGTAAGCTTATAATGCATTAATCTTATTCCAAATGTTAATTTATGGGTTTCACAAGATCTACTTTGCTTTAGAGCTCAGAGAATGACTTTTCTCTCTAACTCAATGGCACAATTTCCATTGCAGTGCCACTCCAAGAAAATTGAGTAGTTATCAGAATGAGAATTTTTGTTCCATAGTGTCTGAGTATCTAGTATAAATTTTATCCTGTTGCAGTTAAAGCACTGTAATTTACACACACACACACACACACACACACACAGAGAGAGAGAGATGGACACACATTATTACAAATAGTGCAATTGTGAAACAAAAATAAAAATATATTAGCACCACAAGTCTTTCTTTCACCAAGAGATAGGTTTTTGTATTAATCCTAGGTATATTTGTTTATGTTGCAAATGTAAATGGGAAACAAATCTCAGCAAATTTACTAGATTCATATCTTCTAAGAAAGAAGGTTCACATAATTATAAGAACAAATTGTGGTGAAAGGTGCCCTATACTGGAAGTTCAGAATTTGGAATATGATTTGGGGACTCATTATCCTATTGTGAAATTAAAACCAATTTGCAAGATTTGACCCAGAATTAGAGTTATCCACTCAGGTTGATTTGACTGGGAAAGTTTCCCTTTTAAAACTAACAGTCCTACATCAGAGAAATCCTTCTAGTTAGTGGCAAACAGAAACAGTTGGTCACGGTATAAAAAGGAGAATACTGAAAGAGCCCTGTGTGTCAGATTAACCTTGGAGAAACAGATGAAGGGGTGTGATTTAAATAGAATTGCAGTATCAGGAATAGTCAGGTTATTCTGGACTTTTGGAAGACTCTTGACTTACATTAGAGATGTACTGCCCCAAAATATTCTTATACTAGGCATTTCTGATTCTTCACGGTTTAAAATAACACCGTAAAATACACCATTAAAAGATACATATCTGCCAGTAGAGGGATCTGCTGTAGGACTAGATGGTCATGCATCTCTTCTTATGTCTCACCTACATTCTTCCCCTCTTTTATTTCAACTAACCTTTGTCCATTCCTATCTTTAATATTTTCCCTATGGCTTTTTAAGCAGTGTTTGTGAATTTTCCCTATTGTGTTCAACTGTCCTGATCACATTTTCATTTAGTTTTCCACTTGAACTTTCTGTTTCAGTATTTACCTGCCTATTGGATAACGCTTATGTTGCAGCTTCTAATTGCTTTATATGGGATTTCCTTCTGGGATATTCAGTGTAGAAGACAGAGGTTCTAACCTGGCTTATGTTTTTAGAAAGCAAATGAATTTATTGGAAGAAGGATCAAGCAATAATTTTCCACTTACACCATTTTTATTTCTTCAAAGGCTCATTTACTTTGAATGTCTTAAATAATGTCTTCATTTGGTATTGTTTTCTAATGCAGAAAAATTCTTCCCTGTACTGTACACTGTATTATGTATTAATTCAATTTTCAATTCCTCGGTTGTTTTATTCTTTGTGGGTGTGATCAAACTCTGAATTAATACAGTAGAAAGCTAGAAAGAATAATTTTTGTAATTTTAATTCATTTCTAGATCACTTTAATTCTATAAATGTATGTTGGTCCTCTTAGGTGCTAGATTTTCAAGGGTAGAAAGGAGCTCTGACCTCTTGCATAAGACACAAATTGAACCTGAGCCACTCTGAAGCCATACTATATATGTCTTTCTTATATCAGGCACTAAAATACATGAACAATGATGTATGAGTTACCTAATAAAAATATTATGCATTTTGTTCCAGTTTTTTATACTTTGTAATTTGTTGTTTTATTAAAGTGTATACTCATTCTTTTACCTAATTTTGAGTTAGCAAATTTATACTTTTTCTAAAATGATTTCCCCAAAATTATATACACTTTAAGCACCATAAAACTTGGATCCATCTATGTTAATTAAGAAAAAATCTGAGGTATTATTTCATTCTAAAAAGTTTTGTTCTTAAAAATATTCTCAGAATGTCTTTTGGTTTTTATAATAGCTAACTAGAATAAGAATTGATCCAATTTCTAGGAAATTAAAAATATATTTTGGCATCAGCAGTTGGATTTGACCATAGTTTTATAGCATAAGAAATAGAAAATCATTGTTAGCTTCTCGAATATTTCTGCCTTGATATGACTACAACTTGGGAAAGAGTTTTCTGTGGTCATGAAAAATTTTTGTAGTTCCACCCAATCTTCTAGTAGTAGTTTAAAGAGATTGGAGAAACCAAATGGAAAAGAAGACAAGAGAGAGGGTTAAGCTTTTTTTTTTTTTTTTTGCAGTACTACAAGTTTATTAAGTTATAAACCATGTGCTCTATGCATACTTCCTGTAATTTCTTACTTAACATTTTGTGACAGGTTTAATATAGCTAAATTAGACATGCTGCCACAGTCATTCTGACAGTTACCTGGTTTCCATGCACTAACTGCTGGCTTCTTGCCCAACACTAATACACTTGAAGCCCAAGGAAGGAACATTTTGAGTGAAATCAGGAAGCATGAATACACAATGTATGTTTCAGCATGCAAAATACTAAATGTTCCAGAGGAATCTTTAGATATTGCTTGGTATAGACCAACTTGGAAGAAGAAGAAAAATGGCTGTATAATTGTCACAAATATTCAAAGACTTTCCAGTACATGCTAACTCACCTAAAATAATTCTAAATTAAAGATAAATTTGCATGATATTTTCACTTCACATCCAATTAGTCTTTGTAATGAATTCAGCTGAAATACTTTCTCAATGAATACATTTCTTTCTAGAGTGGTGCATAAGGAAGAAATATATGAAGGAATTTTCTTTTCACTTGGATTGAAATAGGTTAATTTTTTTTTTTGGATTACACTAGATAGTTTATGATACATAGGTACCCAAGAACAAGAGCAACAGATTTAAAATTATTTCTCTTTCCATATTTCATAATCTTAATAAAAATCACACCTTCAATACATTGATAAATTCTAATTATTAACATAGCATCACCACTTTAGGATCTTATAAGGAAAAGTAAGGATAGAATAAAGAAGATTGGGATGAAAAGTAAAATTACTATCTATCCACTAGCACCACATTTCAAAAATTATATGTCAGGTCCCAATCAAACAAGTCAATAAAAAAAGGGAAAAGTTGAAAGACACTCAGATGGAATTCAGTATTCAGAGGGTTATGATATTTATTAATACTTTTTTCTTTTTGCTCATTTGTGTTAATTCTTATATTTCACAATTTCTTGTTTCATAATATTCTGTGTCATATTCTGTAATCACATTATTTATCTGTTCTCTACTTGTATTTTCAATATAGTTTTGAATAGTATATCAGGGATTTTTGGTGGCACTTTATCCATTGTTATAGTGTGGTTGGATTGTTCCCACTTAAGCCTCATGTAGTCATGGATGTGGCTGAGTCTGATGCTCGTGATTGGTTTGTTGTGTGGTGCTGGGATTGACAATATGAGTGTTGCACCTCCCCAGGGGTGGAGCCAACATACAGTGTAAGGGCAGGAAGAAGGTGAACTGTCTCTTGACAGTTTGTGTCTTGCTGTTTTGTGGCTGCCATGAATGGCTGCACCCCTCCCCCACCATGCCACACTGCATTGCAGCCAGTTGAGTATGGACTGAAACCTCCAATATTGTAAGAAATAAACCTTTCCTTCCCTAATTTTGGGAGCCAGGTGTTTTGTCTCAGTAATAAGAGAAAAATAACTAAGACAAAATTTGGTACCAGGAGTGGGGTCATTGCTGTGACTAAACCTGACTACATGATTCAGGAGCCTTTGGGAATGGCTTGTGGGAAGAATTTGGAAAGGGTTAGAAGATATAAATAAACTACAATAAGAAACCACAATATCATTCCCACCCAAAATTCTTGTGGAAAAAAGATAGACATAGCATCTACAAGTTCCTAGGAGGCAAAGATTATTTGTGCATGCATTCCTAACAATGCAGTAGAATGTCTTACACGTTGTAGCTGCTCAATAAATACTTAATTACCTGTAAATCAGTGTCAAAGTGGTAACTTTTATCTGAAAGACTAACAAAGAGCCAAGTGAGGAAGGAGACAAGCTTGAATCACATCTTTTAGGTTCCCAGACTTCCAACTTTAACATTTAAACTAGTTGTAGTATAGACTGAAGAATATGTTTTGAAAGGCTAAGGAAAATGTAAGATTTATATCACTTCATTCTTTTTCCCCTCTGAATAATAATTATACCATGTAGGATATGTGCCTTTTTAGTTATCTACTTAAAATAATTTTAATTGTATGAGATTTAGATAATTTTTTTAACCAAGAAAGACTATCAACATTCAATTCCTACAGATTTATTCTGTATTGTGAATGAGCAACACCATAGTATGTATTTAGGTATGCTGACTTCATTCTATGAATCTGAAGAAAATGGGAAATCGACAAACAGCATTATACATTCTCCTTGTCCTACAACCCTCTAAGAATTGTCACACAAATTTGAAAAGTGTACCTATGTATGCAAACACTGAGAAAACATCATAAAATTTATGCAATCACTTGATTATTCTGATGGGAATTTTATTAGGTAGTTGTGTGGGCCATACTTGATAACTTATTCTACAGCATATAGTTTTTGAATCATATGTGATCTCTCCGTACTTATCAATGTATCATGGCCACTATGCTTTCAAATTAGAGGAATTAATATCAGTCATTTTTGGTTAATTCAGGTTTATATGATCTCAAATTAATTTTCACTCCTTTTTGTTTCAAATTTTTAATTAATTAATTTTTTTATTTAAGAGAAAATGGACACAGAAAAGAGAAACAAAAAGCAAAAGAGACAAACAACAACAAACCCAATATGATAACATTATAGGTTTATGAAATGAGATGATTGGAATTTGACAGTAGTTGTAATATTACATATCATTACCTTCAAAGGGGTGTTCAGATTAACAGATATAGACATGTAAAATTGATCTAATCGTATGAGTATTAACTGTTCTTTTTCAATAGCTAATGCATTTAGTGGCATAGTCATTTTAACTTTCCTATGTATACCTATTTATAAATGTATGTCTTTTTCCTTTTCTCTTCCTTCTTTCCTCCTTTCCCCTTAGAATACCTCTTGTTGTCTTTAAAATAACTGCCCACATCAGGCCTAATATAATGAAACAAAATAGTTCAGAATAAAGCCAATAAAAAATAAAACAATGGTCACAGAAAAGAGAAACAAAAAGCTAAAGGGTTCAACACACAACAACAACAAATCCAATACTGTAACATTATAGGTTTACAAACTGAGATGATTGGAATTTGACAGTGGTGGTAACATTGTATATCGTTACCTTCAAAGGGGTTGCTCAGATTAACAGAAATAGACATGTAAAACTGATCTAATCATATGAGTATCAAATGTTCTCTCTCAATAGTTGATGCATCTAGTAGTATAGTCATTTTAACCATCTTAGGTATACCCACATATAAACCTATGTCTTTTTCCTTTACCCTTCCTTCTTTTCTCCTTTCCTCTTGTAATACCTCTTATTATCTTCAAAATAACTGCCCATACCATTGGGCCTAATATAATCAAACAAAATCATACAGAATAAAACCAATAACAAATAAAACAATGGAAGCAATACATAGTAATACAGCGTTGATTTCTATAATGCCTCATATTATCTTCTAAGCAGTTGCCTATATCATCTGTTATAATACAATCAAACAAACCAAAGTAGTTAAAATCGCTCAAAACAGAACAATGAAAGCAATACAGGGTTTCAAAACAAGGTGATCAAATATCAATAAAGGCTACCCTAATGTATTTTGTTATCTTTGAAATAGCTGTCTATGTCATCATATATAATAAAATTAGGCAGGTCAAGATAGAATAAGATCAAATTGAACAGCTCATTGAAAACAATACTGGACTCAAATCCCAATGATGGATTATTCAATTGTCTGCCCCACTCGGTGATATCCCTCTGCCACTGTTTCTGGAGCTGTGAACTTTTTTATCTCTCTCTAAAATGTCCTTCAGTATTCTTTGTAGGGTTGACTTGGTGGTCATAAATTCCTTTAGTTGTTCTTTGTCGTGGAAGTATCTTGTTTCTCTGTTGATTTTGAAAGATAGTTTTGCAAGGTACAACAATCTGGGTTGGAAGTTATTTTCTTTCAGGACTTGAAATGCTTCATGCCAAGCTCTTCTGGACCTGATGGTTTGTGTTGAGAAGTCTGTCGTGATTCTGATGGGTTTTCCTTTGTAGATGGCCTGTTTTTTCTTTTTTTCTCTAATAGCTTTTAATATTCTGTTTTTGTGCTGAATTTCTGGGTTCTTGATTATTATATGTCTGGGTGTAGGTATATTTTGGCTATGTTTAGCTGGAGTTCTATAAGCTTCACTTATCTGAAAGTCACTTCCTGTTCCCATGCTTGGAAAGTTTTCTGAGATTATTTCTGTAAATAGGCTTTTAATTTGATTTGTTTGACCCCTGCTTTTTCACTCATACCTTTTATTCTTAACTTATGTTTCTTTGGATTGTCTTGCAGCCATTGTATTGTTACTTCCAGGTTCCTTGTTATTTTTAAGAGATCTTTCCTTTCACAATCAACAGCTGTAAACCTGTCTTCAAGGTTTGAAAGTCTATCTTTAGTTTCTTTCAGGTGGTTTTGCCAACTTTCATTGGAGTCTTTTGATTTCCTGGTAATCTCTTTGAATCTGTTTCATGTATTCTAAATCCTTTTTGTATTGTTTATTCCAGTTTCCCTCATTTTCCTATGCTCCATTTTTTCATCTATGTCTCCTTTAGAGATGCCTAGCAATTCTCTTATTATGTTTTTCTTTTCTTCTTTTAGTTAAGTTAGTATTTCTGTTCTAATTTCTTTTATAGCCCCATGAAGTTGTTTCTTTACTTCAGTTGTCATCACCTCAGAGACTTTAGTTGTGGGACTCCTGACCTCTGCTGCATTTGCTTCTCCTGGGTTTGTTCTGCTTGGATTGGAGGCCAGAGACTGCCTTTTGCTTCTTTGTCTTGACATATTCCTGGGTTGTTCTGGACAAGTGTGTACTGGGGATGTTGGTATTCCTCGCATTGTCTGTAATTTCTCTAAGGTTAGACTGGTTCTTCTAGCCAGTGCTGATTGTGGATATCTGATGGTTACCACTGGATGCACTGTTACAGTGCTGTCCACTGCCTTTCCCCAGCCTGCTTGGGCTCCCCGATGTCTGGCACAGTGCCCAGGGATGGGGTTGCCACCTGGGAATCTGGGTCGGTTATATGCGAATCTTCCACTATCACACTTAGGGCACGTGTGGAGCTGTGGTCTCCAGACCGTGGTCTCCAGACTGAGCCCATCACCCACCAGCACCCTCCAGGGCTCGGTCAGAGCAATTTCCATGGGACTGTGCCCAACTAGGAGTGACTCCAGCCAGTCCTTGCTCTCCCTCACAGGAGATTGGTGTTTGCTGCACTCATCGTCAGCCAGCTTAGTCCTCCAGGTCTGCTCCCCCTGTCCACTGCCACTCTCCTCCAATGCTGCCTCTCTGGGCAGAGGCCTCCAGGGTCCCTGCTGCCCCTGAGGCCACTGCACTTTGATCGTGTGTTCCCAGGTTCCAGCAACTCCTTTCACAGAGTGGGTCCGGCTCCATGCAGAGGCGCTGCCAGCCACCGCCTTCTTTGTTTGAGTGCTTTTTAAAAATTCTTTCTGTGGGCTTCAATTCTCGCTTTAGATTCTTCCTGGGTCCAGAGGACCCGCCTCCCTCCTTCTTGTCTTCCCCATGTTGCTATATTCCAGCATCTGGACAGCATCTTTCAGGGAGGCTGCTTACCCTGCTGTTTACTGTTCCACCATCTTGTCTCTGCTTTTTAATTTATTTTGAATTATAAAATTTTATACAACTTTAAAAATACATAGGATGTAAAATAAGCACTGATATTATCTCTTTATTTCCTTAAATTAGACAGAGGTAGCAATTCCTCCCAACTTGACATTTTTAAATCAGGGACATTCCTGATAAAAGATTATAATCAGTATGAAAGGACAATATTTTATGACTTCACTTATAAGAACTTTAGATCACTAGTTTAATATATACTATGCTTTGAAAGGCCAAGTGATGCTGATGAAATTCAAATCTGATGCTTTTCTGTAGATGAGTAATGAATAGTAGAAATTGGGAATAAAAACAACTTCAATCTATTTGTTCCATCCATATATTGGCAAGAAAAAAAAAAAACCCAGAAGTGGTAGTCTCAAGATTACAGTAATTTAATTTGCCAGACTCTGTATTTGAGAAAAAATTTGACATTGCAAACAACAAAGATAGTGTTAGTATTTATATATATTTTGTTGAAGTGGTTTGGTAACCCAGGTTATTACTTTTTTCTGTAAACTCCACACTCTCTACCTTCCAAACTTCTATTTTGATTAGTTCCTCAGACAACTCCCTTATAAATCTTAAACTTTAAATTTTCTTTTTCATTTGACTGAGTAGTCCTTGTTGTTAATTTTTATTTCAAGTACTTAACATTGTGTCTAGCACTTGGTAGGGATTGCATGAATAAATCCAGTCCTTGAAAAATAATAGGAAGGAGAGATTTTTGGATCTACCTTCAAATAATCTTGTGCTACATGAAAGAGTAAGATAATCAAATCACTGCTGTCCAGAATGCTAAGCTTCTGTTCAGGAACTCACTTATTTCTTCAATGCACATACTCAGAAATTTACATGTAAGTACTTGCCAAAATGTAAAACAGGTTTTATAAAAGAGTTGAATTGATTTTGTCTACATTGCCATTATAATATATGATTGAACCATCATACGCATGCAAGATTCTTTAAATATGTTAGAATTGTTGTCTGTGAATTGTCTGAGTGGTATATTTCTAGTTTAATTTTCAGTTTATACTCAATTTTTTGGTCCCTATGGACAAATTCTATTAGAACATGTTGGTGCAACTTGTAGCTATATATGAATTTAACGCCAGATTTCTTGTGTTGTCTCATTTTGCAATTTTAAAAAAAAAATTACTCTTTCACTTATTTTATCACTTTAGCATCTAAATTTGGGGGAAAGGGATATATTTTAAAGTAGTATTAATAAAATTATTAGTTTACTTACAACATACAAGTGTATTTGGGGTTGTGCATGTATTTTACCACCAGTGTCCCAAGTCTCAATGAAAATGCCCTATACAAGTTCCACATTCTGTATGTTTGTAACAGTAAGTGGTCCCTAAAGCAATTCTATAAAAAGTGTTAAGTGACACATCAACTGGTATGTCTTTATTACATAGGCTTAAGGGGTTGACATTAAACTTTCAGTAGGTTCCTCTAAAAGTAAACTTAAATATTTAAGATTTAAGTCAAACTGTCAAAAGACATACAGAATGTTGTAGGCTGAAAACTAAGGTCCCAACATCACACTCAGAGGCCAAGATTAGCCTGAATTTCTGTGAAGTTGAAAGCACCAGAATTGACTCATCTCCCTAATACAGCAGGTGTAGTGGGATTATCCAGCAACCTGTACTAATACTACTAAATCTTGCTGAGATCATCATCCAGCACAGATCTGGACTCTTGTCTATCCCTTTTTACTACCAGTGATACCAGGCACATACCCTGAATTGGACACTACCACAAAACTATAGACTCCAGAACATAACCACAGATTTGAAATCAGAGAGAAATTTATCTTTTTTTTTCTTTCTTTGCTTTTGGATTTTTTTTCTTGATTGTTTGTTTTGATTTTCTCACAAATGTGAGTACTGTTTTTAGTTATTCTGTTTTGTTTTGTTCTTGCTTTTGTTTTCACCTGCTTTTGTTCTCTTCTGTCTTCAGCAGTATCCTGAAGCTTCTGTAATCTTCATTTTTCAGCTTTGCTTCTAGTCTCTTTGTCTTCTTTTGTTTCTTTACTTTTCCTCTTGTCATTTTTAAATTTTCTTTCCTGAGAGTAAAATCACTCCACTGAGTGGGTATTTACTGTATTTAATTCTCATATTTGTTTTAGAGTTTGTTACAAAACTATAAATTTTGTACCTATGATTAGGTGTGGAAAATTAAGTTATCACAGTTTGTCATTTTCTAGATTGTACTTGATACTACTGTTATAACTAATTGCACCACTTTAGTCAAGATGACATAGTGATGGGATCCGTTGTTCTTCCTTTACTCCAATACTGAGACTCCATGGGGGACGTAATACCACAGTCCAGTAGTAAAGAACTGGGTGTTGGACCAAACAAGTAGCAAACTCTCAACCCTAATAAATTAAAGAGATAGGATATTGGGACAGACTCGAAGGCCAAAATCAAGTACACCCAGAAGAAATCCCTAAAACTACTCATTTCCTAAAGATGTTTCAATTCTAGTAATAAAGCTACATGCCATAAGCAATTTATAAGCATCAATGTAGAAAAATAAAAACCAGAAAATGAGAAAACATGGAAGCAAGATGCAACCTCAGATCTCCAGCTTGCCCAAGAAAATCCAGGGGGCATGAAGTAGAAGAAATCAAGAGCCAACCCAGCTGAATATTCTGAAATAGTAGTAGCAAAGTAACAAAGTAGATGAATGAATCTCTAGAAAAAAACAAATCAGATGTAATTACACAGATAAATTTTTAAAATGATGACAATAATGAAGGACATGGTTAGCAAATCCTGGAGTAGATAGAGATAAAAAATTGAGGAGTTTAGGAAAATGATGGAAACCATGGAAGCCCAGCACATGAAAGAAGTGGATTCCATAAAATGAATTCAACCAGATATCCAGGAAATTAAAACTTTTATTGAAACTCTATACAGCAAAAATCAACCAATGCGAGAACAGAATATCAGATCTAGAAGATGAGTTTGCAGTTAGTGATTATCAAATGAAAGACTTCCTAAAATATCAGGGACTATGAAAAATTAATCTAACTAATGCAAGAAGAAACAAAGAAGAATAGCATAAAACTGACATGAATCAATGAAAATTAGTATAATGGACATAAAAAAAAAACTTTTCACAGAAGTAATGGCAGAAAACTCCCCAAGCATAGAAAAAGAATTTGATACACAGATAAGTGAAGCATACCTAACTGCCATTACCTATTAACATAAAAAATCTGCACCAGGTATATAGTAGTCAAGATTTCAAAAACTCAAAACAAGAGCAGAATATTAAAAACTGGTTACAGAAAAGAAGCAATCATCTACAAAGGAAAATCCATCATAATCACAGCAGAGTTCTCAACACAAAACCTTAAATTGAGGAGAATAAGGAATGACATATTAAAGCCCCCCCAAAATAAAAACCCCCAAACCAGATGCAAAATTGTGTTTCAAAATTGATGGAAACATAAGATGTTTCCATGATAAAGAACATCTCAAGAAATGCAAGAACACCAAACCAGCACTACAAAAATTTCTAAAGGACATTCTAGAAAAAGACAATGAATACAACAATACCATGACTCCCAATAAAATGAATCCACCCAGCAAGGTAAGTAATTAAATTGAAGGAAAAGAAAGGGAACCAATAACAGGAGAATCGTATCACAAGGATAAGTAAATACATATCAGTTACTATTAATGTAAATAATCTCAATTCACCAATTAAAAGAAAAAGACTGGCACAATGGATCAAGTGACAAGATTCAACAATATGCTGCATATGAGAAACACATTTAACCCTAAAAGAAATGCATAGACTGAAAGTCAAAGGGTGGAAAATAATACTCCATAAGACAGGAACCTGGAAAATAGCAGGAGTAACTATTATATTTACAGACAAAGTAGATTTCAAGTCACGATTGATCAGAAGACACAGAGAAGCTCACTGTGTACTTGTTAAGGGAACAGTCCAAGAGAAAGAGATAGCAATCATAAATACATATGCAACAAATATCAGCACACACAACTATATAAAACAAACATTAATGGATATGAAAAATTAGATAAGCACCAGTAAAATTATAATTGGAGACCTCAATACCCCACTGTCACATATAGCAGATCAATGAGACAAAAAATCAACAAAGACATACCAGAACTGAACCAAATCTTTGAACAAATAGACTTACATATCTACAATATGTTGCACCCCACTAAAATAGAACGCACATTGCTCTCAGTTGCACATGGGACTTTCTCCAAAGAATATCACATACTGGCTCATAGAACATGCTTAAGTAAGTGAAATCATCACATGCATATTATCAGACCATACTATAATGAAATTGGAAATCAAAGGCAAAAGGAACAAAAACTGCATAAACACATGAAAATTGCATAGCATCCTCTGAACAATCAATGGGTCACTGATGAAATTAAAAAAGAATTGGAGAGTTTCTACATTTTTTTTATTTTAAAGAGCAAAAAACACACAAAAAAGAAAAACAAAAAGCAAAGGGGACAAACAACAACAAAAAACCCCAAACCATAAAAATACAGGCTTTCAAAACAAGATGGTAGGAATTTAACAATGGTTGCTATATTGCATATTGTTATCTTCAAGAGAGTTGCTTAGGTTAGATATAGACATAAAAAAATTGATCTGATCATATGAGTATTACCTGTTATTTTCCAAGAACTAATACAATTAGTAGTATAATCATCTCAGCTATCTCATATATATACAAATCTATACCTTTTTCCTTTTCCTTTCCTACTTCCCTCCTTTTACCTATCCCAGTTATTTTTCCCCTTTGAGCAGTTGCTTGCTTTTTCACATTATTTATTGTAGATTTATTATAGATTTTGTAATTTGGATCTTATTTAGTCTTCCAGTTTCTTACACTGAGACAAGAATCAACAATATGCTGCATATTAGAAACACATTTAAGAGAGACAGTTTTTACATATGTGAGTTTGATATATTTCACTTATGAGTATGGTCTCAAGTCACATCTATTTACCTATAAAAACCTTGATTTGATCTTTCTTTATAGTTGACTAGTACTCCATTGTATAAAAATGCCACATCTTTTTTATCCATTAATCAGTTGAAGGGCATTTGGGTTGTTTCCAAGATTTGGCTATTAAAAATTGTGCTGGTATAAACATGGGTGCACATATATCACTGGGGAAATGCCCAGAAGTGGGATAGCCAGGTTAAATGGGACTTCTAATCCTAGCTTTATGAGGAACCTAAACACTGATTCGCACAATGGTTTCACCAGCCTACACTCCCACCAACTGTGGAGAAGAGTTCCTTTTTTGCCACAGCCCTTCCAGCATTTCTCATTGGTTGGTTTATTGATCTTGGCCATTCTTTCTAGAGTGAGATGGAATTTCAGCATTGTTTTAATTTGCATTTCTGTAGTGACCAATGATGCTGAACATTTTTTCATGTATTTACTTGCCATTTGTATTTCTTCATCTGAGAAGTGTGTAATCATCCCAGATGCCCATTTTTGGATTGAGTCTTTTAATTTGGACATCTGAATTTTTAAAATTCTTTATATGCTCTAGATAAAAGTCCTTTGTCTGAGGGACAGTTGACAAAACTCTTTTCCTAATCTGTCAATTTTCTTTTCACTCTGTTGGTGATTTATTTCAATGTTCAAAAACTTTTTAGTAAGATGAGAGCCCCGTTGTTGATTCTTTGAAGTACTTCCTGTGCAGTTTGGTTTTTGTTCACGAACTGTCAGCCTACTCCTATGTCCTCAAGATTTCTACCTACTTTGTTTTCCAGTAGGTTTAGTACTCTGTCTTAATATTTAGATCTTTGATCCATTTTGACTTTAGTTTAATGCATGGTGATAGACATGGGTCCAATGTAAGTCTTCAGCACTTAAAAAGCCAGTTTTTCAAATACCACTTATTAAAGAGGCTGATTTTCTTCCAATGAACATGTTTGGCCCCTTTGTCAAAAATAAGGTGGCTGAGTAAGTCTGTAGCTGTGTCTGTATCTTCTAATCTGTTCCATTGATCCTCAGGTCTGTGGTTTTTTGCCAGTACCACGCTGATTTTATTATAGCAGCTTTGTAGTATAATTTCAAATCAGCAAGTGTGATGCTTCCTGTCTTGCCTTTGTTGCCCATGTTCGCCTTTGCTATTCTAGATCTCTTATGGTTGCATATGAACTTTGGTAATGTTTTCTGTAGAAATGTGAGGCATGCTAATGAAATTTTGATTAGGATTGCATTAAATCTGTATAAGAGTTTTGGGGTTATGGCCATTTTCAAAATGTTGGTTCTTCCTATCCATGAGCAAGGAGTATCTTTCCATTTTCTGAATTCTTCTTCAATTTCTTTTTTCAGAGTGCTGTAATTTTCAAAGTGTAGATCTTTTACTTCCTTTGTTAGATTAATTCCTAAATAGTTCATTTTTTTGGATGCTATTGTGAAGGCTGTGGTTTCCTTCATTTCTCTCTCAGTGAGTTTGTTGTTTGGGTACAGGAATGCTACTGATTTTTGAGTGTTGACTTTTATTCAGCTACATTGCTGAATTTCATGATTACATCTAGAAGTCTTTCGATGGAGTTTTGGGGGTCTTCTATGTAGAGTATCTTGTCATCTTAAAATATTGATAATTTAGCTTCTTCCTTTCTTATCCTTGTTCATTTTGTTTCTCTCTCTTCTCTAATGGTCTGACTAGCATTTCCAGAACTATATTGAATAGGAGTGGTGATAATGGACATCCTTGTCTTGTTCCTGATTTTATGTTGAAAGTTTTCAGTTTTGCTGCATTTTGCAAGATGTTGGCTATTGGTTTATCATATATGACTTTTACAAAATTGAGATATAGACCATCTATTCTGATTTTCCATAGGGTTTTTTTTTTCCCATGAATGAGTGTTGGACTTTGTCAAATGCTTTTTCTGCATCTATTGAGATGATTATGTTATTCTTGGCTTTGACTATGTTAATATGGTGTATTATGTTTATTGATTTGCATATGTTGAACCCTCCCTGCATTCCTGGGATGAATCCCTGTTGGCTGTGGTGTATGATCTTCTTGATGATTCACTGCTTTCTGTTTGTCAGTATTTTATTGAGAATTTTCGCATCTCTAGGGAGATTGGCCCACAGTTCTCATTTTTGGTTGAGTCTTTCTCTGGTTTTAGTATCAGGGTAATATTCGCTTCCAGGAATGAGTTAGGGAGAATTTCAGCCCTTTCATTTTCATTGAAGAGTTTGAGAAGTGTTGGCATTAAGTCATCCCTAAATTTCTTGCAGAATTTAGCAGTGAATCCATCAGGACCTGGGCTTTTCGTTGTTGGTAAAGTTCTAATTATATTTTCAATTTCATTACCAGAAATTGGGTTATTCAGCAGTTTTACATTCTCTTGATCCTGCTTTGGTAATTCATATGTTTCTAGGAATCTGTCCATTTCTTCTATGTTACAGAAGAAATGAGAGTAAAGGTTTTTGAAGTAGGTATTGATGACCTTCTGTATTTCCTCAGGGTCTGTAGTGATTTTGCCCTTTTCATTCCTTATTGCATGCATTTGATGGTTTTTTAAATAAAATTAGCTAGGGGCTTATCGATTTTATTTATTATTTCAAAGAACCAACTGTTTGATTGATTAATTCTTTGCATTGGTTTCTTAGTTTCTATTGCATTAATTTCTGCTCTAATCTTTATAATTTCCTCCCTTCTTTTGGCTTTAGGTTTGTCTTGCTCTTCTTTTTCCAGATGTTTGAGGTGTAGCATCAAGCTGTTGATTTGTGTTCATTCTGTTTTCCTGATGTGGTAATTCACCACAATAGATTTCCCTCTGAGAACTGCTTTCATTGCATCCCACATGTTCTTTTTTTTTTTTTTTTTTTTTTTTTTTTGCGGCACCAGGGATTGAACTCACAACCTCGCGCCTGCCAGGGCAGGCACTTAAGGCACTGAGCCAAACTCCCAGCCCTAGTTTTTTTTGGCAGGGTCGCACTATGTAGCTCAGGCCGGCCTTGCGCTCGCGTTGTAGCCCAAGCCGGCCTCGAACTCACAACGCTCCGCCTACCTCAGCCTCCCGAGTGCTGGGATTAAAGGCGTGCGCCACCACGCCCGGCTCATCCCACATGTTCTTATAAGTTGTATTTGTATTTTTGTTTGCTTGTAGATATTGTTTAATTTCTTCTTTGATTTCCTCTGTGACCCATTGATTGCCCAGGAGTGTATTATTTAATTTCCATTTGTTTATGGAGTTTTGCAATTTCTTTTGTCATTAATTTCTAGATTCATGGCACTATGATCAGATAATATGCATGGGATAATTTCAATTATTTTGTATTTACTTAAGCATGTTCTATGAGCTACTATATAGTCTATTTTAGGGAATGTCCCATATGCAGCTGAGAAGAGTGTATATTCTGATGTCATTGGGTGAAACACTCTGTACACAACTGCTAAGTCCATTTGTTCACAAGTTTCATTCAGTTCTGTTATTTCATTATGGATTTTTTGTCTAGTTGATCTGTCTCTTTGTGTCAATGGGATATTAAGATCTCCCATTATAATTGTGTTATTGCTTATTTAGTTTTTCATGTCTATTAATGTTTGTCTTATATAGCTGGGTGCTCCCATATTTGATGCATATATATTTAAGCTTGTTACCTCTTCCTCTTGAAATTTTCCCCCAACCAGTGTGTAGTGACCTTCTTTGTTTTTTGTTTTGTTTTGTTTTGTTCTGTTTTATTTATCATTCTTGGTTTGACGTTCACATTGTCTGCACACAGAATAGTTATCCCTGCTTTTTTCTGGGCTCCTATTGCATGAAGTATTGTTTTCCATTCTTTGACTTCCTTATGAATTTCCTTTTGTGTTAAGTGAGCTTCTCATAGATGGCATATGGATGGCTTTTGTTTCTTAATCCACTCTGCCAGTCTGTTCCTTTGATTGGTGAATTGAGGCCATTTACATTAATGGTTTTAACTGGTATATATTGGCTTATTTCTGTCATGTTATCTTTCTCCTCTGTTTAACTGTTTGCCCTGTTTGTTGATCTTTTTCTGGTCCTGTTCTTGAAGTCATAATCATTTTTATGACTATCTAGAATATCTTTCAGTACTCTTTGTAGGGTTGATTTGGTGGCCATGAAGTTCTTCAGTCATTCTTCATCATGGAAATACCTTATTTCTCCATCAGTTTTGCAGGGTTCATCAATCGGGGTTGGAAGTTATTTTCTTTTAGGATTTGGAATACTTCACTCCATGCTCTTCTTGTCTTGATTGTTTGTATTGAGAAGTCTGCTGTGATTCTGATAGAATTTTCTTTATAGGTGATTTGCTTCATTTCTCTAGCAGCTTTATTTTATTTTAAAGACAGTAAAATCCAACAAAACAACAGAACAAAGTCAATTGAAACAAAGCAGTAGAACTGGTACAGAACTTCAAAGCAAGATACTAGGAAAACAATACTTACTATAGTATATCTTGTTATCTTCACAATAGTTGACCATTTTATCAGGTATAGTAAAATCAAACCAAAAACAAAACAGAATAAAACCAATAAAAACAGAATATGAAATAAAGCAAAAAACATTAATCAGCATAAAGCAAAACAATGAGAACAATATTAGGCCTCAAAGACAAGACACATATTTGCTAGATTGCATACTGTCATCTTCCCAAGAGATGCTCATATGGCCGGCCCCAGGCCTGCAAGATCAACCAAACAATACAAGCATTTAGTTGCTTTATATACCTTCGCTGCTATCAACTTAGCTGGTCCTCTGAACCAACAGGTTGCTTATGGAGGGGTGGTCCTTGATTCTTAGCCCACGTGCTGGTAGGCATATGGGAGGTACAGATCTTTCTCTTCCTGGTGTCTGCTCTGGTCATGCACCACTCACCAGAAAGACAGGTTAGTTGTCTAGTTGTCTTCTGGTTGGAACCTCCCTGACCAAACATTCTCTCTAACAGTTTTTAATATTCTGTTCTTATACTGAATTTCTGGTATGCTGATTATTATGTGTCTGGGTATAGATTTATTTTGGTTATGGCTAATTGGAATTCTATATGCTTTACTTATCTGTGTGTCAGTTTCTTTTCCCATGCTTGGGAAATTTTCTGCTATTACCACTGTACATAGTCTTTTTATATCATTTGTGTTGTCACCTTTTTCATTTACACCTATCAAACTTATATTGCTTTTCTATGCATCATCTTGCAATTGTTGAATTACTATTTCCTAGTTCCTTACTATTTTTAAAAGATCTTTCCTTTCCTGGTCATTAGCTGCAATCTTGTCTTCAAGTCTGAAAGTCTATCTTCATATTCGTTCAAGTGATTTTGCCAGCTTTTGATGGAATTTTTGATTTCCTGGATATCTCTTTGAATCTGTTTCATGCATTCTAGATCTTTCCTATATTGTTCATTCAAAGTTTCCATCATTTTCCAATGTGCCTCTATTTTTTTAACTATGTCTTCTTTAGATGCTTTCAGCATTTCTTTCATTATGTTTATCATTTCTTGTTTTATCTGGGAGATTATTTCTCATCTGATTTCCTTTACAGATGCATAGAGTTGTTTCTTTACTTCTGTTGCTATCAATTCAGAATTTTTAGATGTGTGACTTACACTGTCTTCTATGTCCAAGTCTCGTGGATGTGTTTGGGATAGGCTGGAGGTTTGAGATTGTATTTTTCTCTTTTGTTTTGTCATTTTCTTGTATTCCCCTAGTGCAGCTAAATGCAAAGTCCCAGTTGCTTCCTGAATTAGTGATGGATGTCATTCTGGAGGGGGTCTACCTGGCTAGGGGGGATGTTAAGCAGGCCTTTCCCAAGACCTGCATGGTGCACTGAGGTTCCCTGGCTGGGTAGAGTATGCTGGGCAGACCTTCATCAGGCCCTACATGGCACACTGATATGTCCCAGCTGTTTGAGATCACTGGGCAGGGCCTCAAAGGACCCCATGTGACACACCAACACTCCAAGACTCATTGGGGTCACTGATAAGGGCTTCACCAGGTACCACACAGTGCACTGATGCTCCCTGGCTGGGTGGAATATACTGGGAAGACCTTCTTCAGGCCCCACAAAGAACACTGATGCACCAAAGCTGGTTGTGGTTGCTGGATGGAGCTTCACCAGGCCCTACGGACTCACCGAGTTTCCCTGGCTGGTTGGGGTCACTGGGCAGGGCCTTATGGAGACTTACGTGGCACACTGACACTTTGAGGCTGGTTGGGGTTTCTGGGCAGGACTTCACCAGGTCCCATGTGGTGCATCGAGGCTCCCCTGCTGGGCAGAGTATACTTGGTGGACCTTCAGCAGATCCCACATGGCACCCAAACCAAGTTTCTGCATTTAAATAATTGTAGTATAACTTGCCAGAATTTATGAGATGGAATGAAAGCAGTCCTAAGAGGAATTTATAGTGATGAATTCCCACATCAGAAAAACAGAATAAGCTCATTAAAAATGACCTAATGTTAAACATCAAGCTTCTAGGAAAACAAGAGCAAGTTAAACCCAAAGTAGCTACAAGGAAGGAAGTTATAAAAATCAGAACAGAAATTAATGCAATTGTTTTTGAGACAGGGTCTCTCTATGCAGTTCAGGCTGGTTTTGAACTCATTTTGTAGCCCAGGCTGGTCTCAAACTGACAATGATCCTGCTGCCTCAGCCTCCTGAGTGTTGCAATTACAGGTGTGCACCACCACACTTGGCTGAAATTAATGCACTTGAGACTAAGAAAACAATACAAAGAAACAATTAATCAAAGATTTGGTCCTTTAAAAGGTTAATGAAACAGAAAAACACTTAGCTAAACTTATAAAATATTCTTTTAAAAAATAAAACACTCAAAACCAGGCAATTAGCAACGAAAAGTGAAAACACAGCAGATTCTACAGAAATCCAGAAGATCATCAATAACTACTTTGAGAACTCACACTCCAATGAGATGGAAACACAGAAGAAATGTACATTACCCCTAAATAGATATGAATTTCCAAAGCTAAATCAAGAAGCTATAAAAATTCTAAATACCCAGGCATGGTGGTACACGCTTATAATCCCAGAATTCAAGAAGCTGAGGCACAGGGATTGTCATGAGTTCAAAGCAAGCCTTGCTATACAGTGAGTTTAAGGCTAGCCTGAAATACAAAACAAGACCCTGTCTCAAAAAATATCTAAAAACCCAAATCAGTCAATGAAACTGAAAATGGAATTTGAAAACTACCAGAAAGGAAAATCCAGGTCCTGATGGATTCACTGCTGAATTCTACAAAATAATTTAGACAAGAGCTAATGTTACAACTCCTCAAGTTCTTTAATGAAATTGAAAGGGAAGCAGTATTCCCAAAATCATTTCTGGAAGCAAGCATCACTCTACTAGCAAAATCAAAGAAGGAGACAATCAAAAGATAAAACTGCAGACCAATTTCCTTGATGAACATAGATGCAAAAATCCTCAATAAGATAAATTGGCAAACAGAATGCAGCAAATCATCAAGATTGTATACCATGATCAAGTAAGATTCACCACAGGGGTGCAGGGATGGTTTGTCATATACAAATCAATGAATGCAGCACCACATTAACAGAACTAAGGACAAAAACCACATAATCATCTCTATAGACACAAAAAAAGCACTTGATAATGTCCAACAGCTATTCATGATAAATACCCTACAGAAAATTGGAATAGAAGATCTTTATCTCAATCTAATAAGAGCCATCTAAGACAAATTAATAGCCAATACCATACTAAATGGTCAAAAGCTGAAAACTTTCACTCTAAAATCAGGAAAAAGCCAAGGATGCCCTCATCACCACTCCTATTCAACATAGTTCTCAAAACATTAGCCAGAGCAATCAGACAAGACAAAAAAATTAAAGGAACAAGGATAGGAAAGGAAGAAGTTAAATTATCATTATTTGCAGATGACATGATACTCTACACAGAAGACTCCAAAACCTTCACCAAAATACTCAGATTTGGAAACCAAATGCAGTAGCATGGCAGGATACAAAGTCAGCACTCAAAAATCAATAGCACTCCTGTACACAAATAACAAACTTAATGAGAGAGAAATTAGGGAAACAGCACCTTTCTTCATAGCAGCAAGAAAATTGAAATACTTAGGAATCAATCTAAGAAAGAAGTAAAAGATATTTACGTTGAAAACTATAGTACTCTGAAAAAGGAGAGTGAAGGTGATATCAGAAAATGGAAAGATACCCCTTGTTCTTGGATAAGCAGAACCAATATAATGAAAATGAGCACACTTCCAAAGTTGTTGTACAGAGCTAATCCAATCCCAATCAAAATACAATAGCAAAACTAATAGAACTAGAGAAAACAACCCTAAAGTTCATTTGGATCCAAAATGACCTAGAATATTAAAAACATTTGTGGGCAACAAATGCAAGGCAGGGGGCATCACAATCCCAGACTTGAAATTATAGAATAAAACTGCTGTGATGAAAACATCATGGTACTAGCAAAAACAAACAAACAAACAAAAACACACCCAAGAATCAGTGGAATAGTACGGAAGTTGCAGAAACAACTCCAACGTGCTCAGCTAGATTATCATTCACAAAGGGGCCAAACAACTTCACTGGAAGAAAGATAACCTCTTTAATAGATAGTTCTGGGAAAACTGGCTTCCCACATGCTGAAGATTAAACCTAAACCTAAATCTCTACCCATGTTTTAAACTAAAATCAAACGATCAAAGATCTAAATGTTAAAACAGAAACACTTAATCTGCTGGACGACAGAATGGGTAAAATTCTTCAGGCAAAGACTTTATGACCAAAAAAGCCTGACTGCACAAAAAAAAATTGCAAAGAATAAACAACTTGGATCACATCATATTATAAAGATTTTGCACAGCAAAAGAAACCACCAACAGAGTGAAGGGAGAACCCACAGAATGAAAAAAAATATTACCAGCTGTTCCTCAGACAATAGACTAGCATACAGAATATATAATGAACTCAAAAAATAAGACCCCCAAAATTTAAAGACCTATTCTAAAAATTGGGATCTGAAATGAACAGATACTTCTCAGATGAAGAAATACAAGTGGCTAAAACATATATGAAAAAATATTCAACAACACTGGTCATTCAATAAATCCAAATCAAAACAATACTGAGATTCCATCTTATTCCAGAAAGAATGGCTATCATCAGGAAATCAAACAATAACAAATGCAGCACAATTTGAAATAGCTAAATCTTGGAAACTGTGCAGATGCCATGAAAGGAAAAAGAAAATGTGGTTTTCATATACAATGGAGTACTACTCTGCCATAAAGAAGGATAAACTTGGGATATTTTTAGGTAAATTAATGTGCTTTGACAACATAATTTTAAGTAAAATAAATCAGACACAAGTCTAAATATCATATTGCTTCTCTTGTGTGAGAAACCCAAAGGTTAAATAAAGACCAAAATGATGGATGATAGATATTGAGAAGAACAAAATGTTCCAATGAGAAGAAGAATGGAGGAGAGGAGGGATAAAAATTTTTTTAAAAAGAAAGGAAATGATAAAAACAAAGCTTTGTAAAGGAAGAGCAGAAGAATTGAAGGGAAGGGAGGTTAGCGGGAAAAAAAGAATTAATACATATTATTACAACATATAAATTCTCTATTATGAATATAATAATGCATATAAAAAGTAGAAAAATCAAATTAATTTATTTTTTAAATTTTAAACAGAAGAGAAGTAAGAAATTAAAGTAAAACAATTTTGCAACAAAAAAGAAAGGACAACATCAAAATGTATGAATGGCCCATATTTCAGTTTGGCTCAAATACTGCATGGTGCACAGATTAGTGGCTAGGGATTTGTGCAGTGCATATCATGAAAGGTTTTGAATACAGCTCATGAATTTGTCCTCATTTCTTAATCAATTTCAAACAATGGATGGTTGTTACAAAGTAGAGGTATACCTTTTGAAATACTATTCAAGAAAATTAATCTACCAAGAGTACTGAGATCTTTGGTATGGGAGAATCTGAAGAGGATATCTGTAAGGGGCCATTATAATACAAGTCAATACATTTTATGAAAATTCTATTGGGTTCCCACCTCATTGAATTTCTGATGAGCCAGAGTAATATGCTTCTTAAAATACAAATATATCAGATTCATAATAAGGTCATATTTGCTTACATTATGTTTACATACATTATCTCATTTAAACTTTATAGACATTTTCCTAAGCAGGAAACAAAATCAAGGAAAGCCACTTTTTCAAGATCACACAAGGCAATATGCTGTTAAAAAATCAAACACTTAGACATGGAAGAAAGATGGAAATTAAACTCTCTTTTCTAGGACAAACGATCTAAGGGAAATATATTCCAGAGAATGGATATGGGGAGATTGCAAATGAAGCCACTGCAATTGTTTATATTTATTTAAAATAGACATGAATTAATATGTTTACTGGCCTGCTTTGAGTACTAGATTCTCTAATTTCCCTGGGAGTAAAGAAGTAAACAAGTTACACATTGTTTTCTGGGATTTTACTGCTGTTATCCATCTGCTTATTTGTTGGTTTATTTTGTGGTGAGGGGAGAAGGGTGCCTATGAAGAACCCATTACCTAAGTTACTAAGTAAGGCTTATTTTGCTTGTTTCAAATAACCTTCAGCCTAGAATATAGTGATGTCTCCTCCCACTTTTTGTAATACGAAAAAATGAATATATGCCATTTGTTTCTATCAATGCCTTTTCTTAGTCATACTTTTAAAATACTTTCCATAAATTAAAAAAAAATTAATCCAGGTGAAATATTAGGAAGTAGTATATTCCAGCTATGTAGAAAAGTTTCTTATTACAGCACTGGATGTCAGCATAGTTAAGTTAGGTTTTATATTTAAAAACTGAAGAATGGATTCTGTATTAATTGCACTTCTAAATCAAAAGGTAAAGCTGAAACACTTTGCCACTTACTGTGTAGGTGAATTTTTTTCATGAATGCCTATTACAAGTTTTGGTCAACTAAAACCTACACATTTTTCTTACCTTGCATTAAATCACACTTTTACTTTGCTTTCAACAAGCATGCTTATTTATAAATCAGAACTAATCCAGGGAAAACGATGACATTAATAAATGTTGGTGGGAGGGAGCTAATTGGGCATGCCACAAGTGTAGGAAATAATACTGAGAAAATATAGCACTTGGGAATATGAAAGATAGGGCCAGCACAACATTTATACTTTTTTTCTTTTTACCCTCTAAATCACATTTCTCATGCAAGCTTTTCCATTGGCTAAAGGAAAGTTTAGTGAATTGGGCCCTAAATTACTGAATTCAGTAATTGTTGACATATGTGTACTTTACAGTGCTAATTTATTTCACCATGAATCCAGTGTTTATGAACACGAAATCAGATTTATAGCATATAAGATTAGGAACATTTTTATTCTTTGTGTTAGATTTTGAAGTTAATGTAAAGTACATTTGAAAATGATATGAATCTGCCTAATGTGAAGCACAGTGGACTATAAAATGCTTCTCCTGGAGCAGTTTAAAAACAAAATAATTTCATTTAAAGAACATTATAACTTGTGTTTGAAATGCTAAGATGATTTGAAGATCTTAGAACTAAGGTCATGTTAACAGACAGGATCTTGAGGGATCACAGGATTAAGCTGTGATTTTAGTAATGGAGCTCTCTACCATTGACTGAGCCCCTAGTCTTTGCTTGGCACTCTTCTAATCCTTCACATTGATTATCTCCTTTTGTTATCATAATATCTATCTGAACTGGTCTCTTTATATTCCCATATAAAGACTAAACATTTTGAGCCAGAAAACTTTACCAATGGCAGTTAGTAAGTTAGTGATCCATGTTCAAAGCCAGTAATCCCTGGTTATATAGAGTACATAGGAATAATAATTTCTTAGTAAATTGGTATTTCTTAGAAAATATTGACTTGTCTCATCATTCCTAGGGTGAAGATGCAAAACAGAGGTTAATCAGATTATATTATAAAAAAGATGATACATGCAATAGTAAGGATCACTGAAAAATATTCTACAGATTAGAGGTCCACTCCCCTAAAGTTTTGACCAATTTTTCATGAGCATTTGGAAGGCTCATAAGAGGGTTAAACTGGTTTCTCAACCTTAGCACATTGATATTTGGGCCAGCTCTTTGTTGTGCAGTCTGTCCTGTGCATTACAGGATGATGTGCACTCAGCAACTTTCTTCACTCTTTAGTTTCCTTTTATTTTGAAGGAATAAATGAGTAAAACACCCAGAAGTTGAGTGTTTACTGTAGATGCAAATCTTTTATGATATCAAAAGGAGCACGGAGATTATGAGTGATGGTTCATTATTACCATCAAGAGCATGTGGCTTGGATCAAAAGTGAGACATGAAAAACAAAAAGTAATAGTAAGTGACTAGCTGTTACATTACATGCCAGGGATAATAAGTGCACAATAGTTTGGATTTTTGAAGTATTTCATCCAACTACATGAGGCCATAAATTATTTAAATATATAAGTGGGAAACATAAAAGAGAAAAGAAATTCTTAGAGGCTAAATAATCTTATGGTTTTAAATACAAATTTAACATATTTGTAAGAGCTTAACAAGAGTAAGGATATATTGTAAGGAATTTTAGAAAACTAATTAAAACAGCTCAGATAAATTGAAGAGATTTGGAACTTTTCTTAAAAGTAATTTAATTTTA
The DNA here is from genome assembly GCA_004363535.1 of Dasyprocta punctata. NCBI lineage: Eukaryota > Metazoa > Chordata > Mammalia > Rodentia > Dasyproctidae > Dasyprocta > Dasyprocta punctata. The sequence goes on from RJWM01008745.1 coordinate 27,932, forward strand.
CTTAAAGCAGGACATATGATTACAGAATAGCCTATTCTCCTATATTTTAGACTCCCCTAAAGTTTTGACCAATTTTTCATGAGCATTTGGGAGGTTCATAAGAGGGTTAAACTGAGTTTCTCAACCTTAGCACATTGATATTTGGACCAATTCTTTGTTGTACAGTCTGTCCTGTGCATTACAGGATGCTGTGCACTCAGCAGCTTCCTTAGTCTCTACACGTGAATTGCCAGTGTGCACTTGAAATTTTCATTTTGAGACATTTCAAGAGTGAGAAAGCAAAATCTCCTTGCCTCTTTGGTTTCAAATGTATAATATTTGGTAACATAAAATTTCAGGGTATATACAATATAGTTTGTGTTAACAAATTGGAATCACTTTAGAAAATTCTCATTTGGATTTCAAAATGCAATCATTGTTACTATGCAATTCAAAATCATACAAGGATTTCCACTTTAAGGAAAACAAAGATGTGTCACTGCTTTTGCTCTTCTGGGAAATTAATTGTTAAACATGAACAAGTCGGCTAATTCAGCTGTGCTCCTTATTTCTGCACTATTTTAAATTGATTTTATTTTAATTAACTTTCTACTGTTACGCATGTCTATAGCAAGCTTTGCACAAGGTCTTTTATTTTATTTTTCACTCCACTGAAATATAAAACACTTGAAACAGTTTTACTTAGGCACACATTTTTCTAAAAGAAGACATAGAAAAAGATCAATACATGTTATCTGACTAATACAAAATTTACTATATTTTGTGATAGCATTACTATTCATATCTATATGTACATATATGCACAAACTTCAAATACTATAAAATGATAAGTATTTAAAAGTTTTTGATGCATAATGATGCATTTTTGCAAATACTTATAATAAAGTGACAACTCATTTATTTGACAATTATTAATAGAGAACAATTCTCTAAATTTCTAACAATTTGTACATGTTCAATACAAACTGTTTCTCTTGTGCACTCAGAGAATTTAAGTGCAAAAAGAGGTTTTGTTTCTTTTGTTCTTGAACATTTTGTTTCATTTTTTATATGTTCAGCTAAAAATGATGCCATCCAGGAATATACACAGTCTATATAAATAATATTGAAAACTATAACTAGTGAAAAGATATGATTTTCTCCATAACCAGGCAAATACATCAGCCTTAAGTGATGTATGCAAGTACTGAGAAGTAATTTTACCCATACAAGATGAACTTTGCTCTCTGTGAGCTAGGAGGGTAAATAAAACATGTAAGTTTCATCTTTTTTCATCTGCCAGCTGGTACTGCCATCTGCGATTCCAGGTATATGGGGAATGTGGGTGAAGGCCCAGGAGCACCCTCTCAGAAATCCACCTGCTTGTTTGACCATCTGCTACGGAAACTGCAGTCAACATGCATTTGGTCTGTGGCAATCCCCAGTTCTGGCACATCAAAGCCATCCTCTGGGACACCTCTTATCTGGACCAGGGTTAGTATTCCTTCTGGATGGATGTTTCCTTCTTCTGTCCTGCATTCTTCTTATACTTAGATTTCCTATATTCCTACTCTTTCATTGTATCTTAACCCTCTTCAATGACATTTCTACCCATGCCATGGGAGAGTAAAATCCCCAGGCTTGGTACAAAACCAAGGTTCTTCCTACCATGTCCATGGCTTTTTAAAATAAAGAGATGAAGTCCTTGAAAGTCTGAATTAAAGAATGAAGCTAGAGATCTTCTTAACCTTTGGTGAATTATATTTTTAGATTAGAAAATGCATTATCGTTAAAAAGGAAAGAAAATAATAAATTAATATGGAAATTATTTGTCTCATATTTTACTGGAAATATAGTAACTTGGACTGAAAATGGGTATTTCATTGTTAAAGCACTTTGTAACTGAGCATTTAGAGCACTTGGGTTTCTTTTTAACCTTGTTTTGAGAGGTCAAACTGCAGAAGTCATTTAATCCAGTTATCTGACTTTTTTCCTTCATCCATACTAGATCAAATAAATATAAATAACTTTTCTTAATAGGCATGCTGCTGACCTTTTTGCCAAGAATACACCCATCTAGAAAAGTTCATTGTAGACACTTTAATAGGTTTTCCTATAAATTACCAGGTTGTGGGAAAACCTGTCCCACTGTCTACACACCTTTGGAACTCTGAAACCTGTTCGGCTTAACATTGTCATTGGTATTATTGCCATGCCAAGTCACTGCTCTGCAGTCACTATGACTTTTATGCTTCTGGAATGATAGATTCTCAGGCAAGCAGTGCCAACAGCACTCCTACGCCCTAGAATACAAAGAGCTACAACAACATCTTCTCCTGCCAGTAATTTTAGACTTGCTATTTCACTGAATTTGAGAAGTACTTTGAGCAAATTAAGTGACTTATTATCATTCTCTGAGTCACCAGTGTATTTATCAGCAATATATAAAGCAGAACAAGGCATGGTGCTTCCCCCAAATTCCCAGTGACATTATTCACACTCTTACACTCACAGGGCATTTCCTTAAATAGTGTCATTGTACTGAAGCAACTGCTGCAAGGCAAGTTATATGAGCAAGGAAGAAACAAAGAAACCCATCCTAGCACAGTGGCACAGGGGATTCTACTGCCTCTCTTTCCTGAAAGCAGAAAACATTACAACAGTATAGAGAAATCTAAGTGGCTGCTATAAGATAAAAGGGGAGCTAAATTGTGATATACTCACATAACAGCAAAACACAGTCCTATAAAATTGAGTGTGCAAAGATAAAGAAAAATGGCATAAAAGGATGTTAATGATATAAAACTATTTTTAAGTGCAGGTTATAATTTCTCTTACCACTATGATCTTAACTCTGTAAAGACATGTCTAGATGCCTAGATGGAAGTAAATTTAACAAAATGCTATTCAGGGTCATCTCTGGATTTTGGAATTACATATGATCACTATTTTCTAACTTACCTTTCATTGTCTTGCAATTTTTTAATGAGCATTAATTCAGTTTTTGAAATGGAAAAGAAAATTGTTATTCAGAAAAAAATTATGATAATGAATAGTAAATGTTCTAAAATAATACAAACATAAAAATTATACATGAAGGTATTTTTGGAGTAGAGAAGGCTATCATTTAAGAGAATAAAACCTTAAAATTGAAAACATTCCGTAATTAGATAGCAGTTATAAAAATTCTGAACACCCATACAATTCTTTTACATCTCTAAATTATTATGTGTAAGTTAAAAAGATCTTCATGAAACAATGAATACTTCACTGAAGAAAGGTACTGAGAAATTAGAGACATTTAAGCACAGGTGTTTCTCAAACTTAAAAACACAAATTCAAATGTCTTTCTGATCAAAAGAAAACTCTGAGTAGCTCCAACAGTGTTACTCGGTTTAAATGTATTTAATTTGCTCCCATTCCATTTGTTTTACTGTAGCTCTACAAATTGTACTGAAAACATAACTCACTGTTGGGACACAGGAATAAGTACCACAAGAATAAGAGAGCATAAAGGCCTTCACAGAGAGAGCTTCCTGCCTGTGACTCAAGCAATCGTATTCAGAGCTGTGGGTTGTAGGAGGGAAGAGAGGGAACCTCAGAGGTACACAGCAGTGAAATCTGGCCTCGTTGCTGCTTGCTTCTAGGAAGAGTTCTTGCAGGAAGCAGCGTTTAAGTTTGAATGTGAAGTTGGAAGCGGATAGCAGGTGTGTTTGTGTGTGCATGTGCGTGTGTGCTTTATACATGTGTTGGTGGCCCAGGGACCTACGGAACTGGGCTGAGCTTCAAGGTCTGTGCAAAGAACAGAAGAGGAGCATTTGAAAAAGTGGAACAAATTTGGTTTGGCTCTAGCTCAAAGCCTGAATTGGGGACAAATGAGGAGAAATTAAAGAGATGAATGGAAACGACTGCTTGTGCCATTTAAGAATTAGAATTCATCTTCTGTGAAATATGCAGTTACTTGAGAATTCAGAATGGGAAATAGTTTGCTCAGATCTGGTTTAAGAAGTCTCCTCTGATTGCAAGAATTTACTTTCTTTGTTTCATTTTATGAAAGTAATTTTTTTCTAAATATATAATTATGTCAAAAAGTTATGTTTATCAAATTAAACCCCTCTCGCATTCTAATCTTATTCCCTAGAGGTTATGTTTGCACCCTCAAGATGGAGCTGAGGAGTACTGATCTCCAAATGAGAAAACTGAGGGAACTCAAATGTTACTACACATCGGTGTAAGGATCAGGATCCAAGTTTAATCAGAGGCTCTCTAGGGAGGGCTAGAAACAGATGAAAACACTTTTCTTGTAAAGAAGAGTTAGGAAAGCATTTTATTCTTTACTGTCATGAAAAGAGATATGTGAAAGACTTTTGTTTTGTCTACTCCCCTTCTTTCTTTATTCCTTTTCCCTCCATTCTCCTTTTTCACTTTGTCTTTTTTCCCTTTGTATCTTCCTTTTGGCCATCTCTTCTCCTTTCCTTCCTTCTTTCATTTCTCTAATATTTCTTAAACCTTTATTGGTAGAAGAAATATTTGTAAAATGGTCTTTGCCTGCCTAGTATACATACTTTGGGAAGATAAAGAATTAAATGAACGAGAATTAGTTAAGAATAAAAGTAAGGTAATATAGCACTAAATGCTAAAATAAATGATGCAAATCTTAAATCTTAATGAGTTCCATGTGAAAAAAAAATCTGTGAGTTGAAATTGCCTCAGATATGATATCACAGGATTGGGACTAGATTTGAAATTAGAATTCTGATTGACTGGAAACATGAAAGAGCCTTCCCCACAGAGGAAGCATTTGCAAAGGCTAATAATAAGCTTAGATGTTGAAATGGAAAAGCTTGAGGGCTAGAGTTATAACAACTTCTCATTATGGTTATCTGTAGTAATTAGAAGAACACCTCTTTTAAGTTTTTATTTTTTGCTAGATAGACTCTATAAATGATATGAAATAAAAAGTTAGATTTGAAAATATTTTAATTACAAAATAAAATTGAAACATTTTGCTTTGTGCACAAAATTTTGTTAATTTTGCATTCAAAGGAGATATTTACCCCATTAAGGTGGCATTTTTATACTATTTTTGATAAGTATGTCTATTTTTTTCAAATACTTTTCATAATTAGCCTTATTGAATGACAAAACATTTTTTTGGTTACTTAAAAATAATTTTAGATAATACATAGTCTTAGAAGTTCAAATACTGAAATTCAAGCATCCAAAATATTATTAATAAATATTAATCTGAAATATTATTTATACGTTTACTTGACTACTCTGTTCTATAATTCTTAATATCTTTAGGCCATTTTAATTATAACATACTTTGAGCATAATGATAGCTTTATAACACTTATTCAGTTTTCAGGGTACTTTTGTGTTACTGAGTAGTTATTCCTGTCTCTCACAGTAACTGATCAGCAAGATTTAACTTTTATTTACAGAGATGATATTCAATATTAGTAAATTGATTTGAACTTGAAAAGTCCCAATTACATGAGCTAAACTGAAGTCAAAACAGATCAAAGACCTAAGAATTAAGACAGAAACACTAAATTGACTGCAAGAGAAGGTAGGTAGAAATCTTAAAGACACAGGGGTAGGCAGAGTTCATGAAAAAAAATCCAAACTACCCAGGCAAATACTTCAAAGAATTAACAACTGAGATCTCATCTTATTAAAAGCTTTTGCACATCAAAAGAAATCACCAATAAGAAAAGACAACTCACAGAATGAGAACAAATTTTAGCAAATTGTCCCTCAAAGGACTTATATCTAGAGTATATAAAAAATTGAAAAAACTCAGACCTCCCCCCAAATTCAAAGACCCAATCCAAAAATAGGCATCTGAGATGAATACACATTTCTCAGATGAAGAAATACAAATGGCAAATAAACATATGAAAAAATGTCCTGTGTCATTGATTGTTCAAGAAATGCAAATTAAAACAAAACTGAGATTCCATCTCACTTCAGAAAGAATGGCTATCATCAAGAAATCAACCTGTAACAAATGCTGGAGGGGCTGTGAGGGAAAAGAACCCTTCTCCACTGTTGGAGGGAGTGCAGACTGGTGAAATCACTATGGAAATCAATGTGGAGATTCCTCAAAAAGCTAGGTTTAGAGATCCCATTTGATCCAGCTATTCTCCTTCTGTGCATCTTCCCAGAAGAATTAAAAACATTATATCACAGTGATATATGTAAACCCGTATTTATAGCAGCACAGTTTGTAATGGCTAAATCTTGGAAACAACCCAAATGCCCCCCAACCAAGGAACAGATTAAAAAGATGTGGTAATTTTATACAACAGAATACAACTCACCAATAAGTAAAGATAAATTTGAGACTTTTATAGGTGACTGGATTCAACATGAGACCATACTCATAAGTGAATTAAATCAGTCTCATACGTGTAAACATTGTATTGGTTCCCTGGTGTGAGAAATTAAAAGAGTAAGTAGGATCTAAAATATACAATGCCTATTGTGAAATGGGAAGAAATTGTTTAAAAGGAAAAAGGAACTAGAATCAGGGAAAAGGGAAAGGAAGGGAGGGAAAAGGAAGAAAAAATGCAAATCAGTTATATTATTAGTATCTCTTAGTTCATAGAAAAGGAAGGGTTTTGCTAATATTGATTGGAGAACTTTTTATGACCATATCTCATACTCTGAGAAACTTCTTTAAAAATAATAAAATACAATATATTAACTATTGCTATTATCTTGTTAAGAAATTTTGTTTTACCTTTTTTCTATAAAATAAAAAAAGAAAATTCCCAATTAAATTATTTAAGTGCACTCTATGAAAGCGGGGCTTCCCCGACTGCATTATTGACATTTGTGCCCAGGTCATTCTGCTATGGTGTTTTGTTTTTGTTTTTATTTTTGCTTTTGTTTTTGTGCCCTAGGAGATACTTGGCAGCATCCCTGGGTTCTGCCCACCAGCAGCCAATAGCAGACTCCCACTTAGGACAGTCAGTAATGTCTCCCAATATTTGAAAATGTTCCCTCCAGGAGTAGAATAGAATTCCCCTTGTTGAGAGCTATTGACTTTGGACTTTCTTCATAGAAAAGCTAGAAGCCCCTACCAGATAAATTTAAGACACAGCTTTGATCTGACATATTGTTTTCACGAGGTACAGTATACCTATGGACATTAAAGACCAATATCAAATTTCCATTTGCTGATGGCTTGAGCAATAAAAATTTATGAACTCATCAGTCTTATGTTTCCTTTCTTTTGTGTCATGATTAGAATGATGAAATTCCACAAATAAATAATCTAATTGCTCTAAATGTGAGCCTTGAGCCACAGAGATATAAAGACACTTCTGAAGATAATCTAAATTTTACAAACATCCTTATAGTAATCTTACCATACTGTTACTTAAAATGTGCTAAACTAATGACTCATAGTTTTTCTACAAATATTTTAATTATTTTTTAAATTAGGCCTTAGTAAAAGTTCGAATTGCTTGATTAAGAGTTTATCACTTGGTTCTATTTGTTTTCCTCCTAACTAAAAGATTATATTTCAGAGAATTTTAAAACAAATCTATTCATAAGTTGTATATTCATGTTCAGCATGAAACTCACAAACATAACTTAAATTTGAACTTACATGTTACATCTCATAATTGTTCTTGATACTGTAGAGAAGGTTCAATTTTACATAGTTTTAATATAGTACAAAATAACTCCTTAAGACTTTTTAAGTTTGGAATTCAGGTAATATATGATACCAAATCTATATTCACTAAAAGTAATTTATGTGTTAATATGCTCACGTCTGATTAGCCATACTTCAGAGTATTTCTAATATAATTGCTTTTATGTCAGTTGTGCGTTTTTTCTCCCCTAAGCATAATCGTTGTTTGTTTCAGAATTCACTACCACCAGGGAACCTACATGTTGATAGTTTCTTAATTCAATGGTAATATATTTTGTTTACAAAAGAATTTTTATCTTCTCTTTACACTGCAAAAAGTCTATGTTTCTAAGCATATAGTTAAGAGGGAAAAGATACGCTGACTTAGCTTCCTTACCATAATGGATACACAGTTTAATTTAACTCTGTTCTTAAATGTTTATATGCAATGTCTTTCTAACACAAAGAATTTCAATATACCCAAATATTCAACATAATATATACCTCTGTATTTATTTATCAAATATAAACCAAGCTATCAAAAGATAATTAGGTGAGACATGAATGTTTTGTCATAATTAATATTCTGTCAATAGAATAGATAAGAAAACTCCAAGGGTTAATGTTTTCCTGGGTTGCCAGATACTGTTGCCAGTGAATTTTTCTAGCTCACTCCATTAATCCAGTCAGCACAATGGATCAGACTAGAGATGTGTCTTCATAAATCACTCTGAAGTGCTAGGGGTAGGAGTATCTAATTAATCAGCACTGTCATTATGTTTGACTTGTATCTGCCTTACTGTGTTTGGGATGGAGAGTCAGTGTGTTTAACCCACATGCTCTCAAACAGATCTCCAATGGTGGGTAAAATTTAACCCATTCAAAGAAAAAGTCTATCAGTGTGGTTCTACCATATTTTTCAACAGCTATATGTCTTTTTAAAGATACTATTTCCTCATTACTTTTAATTTTTTCATCTACCACAGTAGATTTTGGCAGGGTGAAAAAACCTATCTTTGAATACTAATTTATTTGCAAATACTATGGTCAAGACAAAAGCATTGCAAAGTATTTTCTTAACCAATAGGGTGATGCACTTTGAATATGGAAAGAGTTTTGGAATTTTAGTTTATTGTCACCAGCAATGAAATTTTATCCTTTGAAAAATTATCTTCAATTTTGTTTTTGAATATTATCTTTTAGAAGATGTATATTTATATATTTCCCTTCCTTCATAAGAATATTCCCTAGTAATACAGTCATTTTATAAACGTATAATCTAAAATGCTTTATAATTAGAAGTATAGATAACTGGATATTAATGGTTTACCAAATGTGTAAACTAGCTCAATGATCTAGTAAAGGATATACAACTAATTTAACTTTGAGCTTAGTCTATACTATGCTTCATATCATTTAATTTATCAAAATCCCACAGATAGTCTTAAATTTTTGCACAGATCTAGAGGAATATATCATTACTTTATAATATATTCACTACCTTCTTCAATGGGCAATTGTTATATAACTGTAAAATTGTGAGGCTTTTCCTACAAAATGATGTTAGCCATTAGTCAGTGTTATCAATCTTGTAAAAATGGAAGTAGTTTTGGATTTCATTTATGAATTCATGGACACACCCATTTACATATATCCATATGACAGATGTTTTCTATATAGCAAATTCTCTTGGCAGGGATATTGGGGGAATTGATTTTTGGAAGAAAAACACTTATTCCAGTGATGCTGTTACCACTATCAAATGTTTCTTTAATTCTTTTGATGACTCATAATAACATGAAAGAATTCTCTAAAAATGAAATGTGTTGTTGATAAAAGCAATATATCCTTCAGAAGTAAATATAGTGACCAGGCATACATAATAACTGGATAGTACTACACAGGCCAAATTTGGCCAACAATTTCAGAATAGCAAAATCAGTTTTTTCTAGTCTGTCTCACTCTCTCTGTCTCTCCCTATCTCCCTCTCTCTATATATATCTCAGGAACAAAGTATATAGTACATGTGCCAGAAACTTAATGTCAATTCTGCTAACAAAATTTTAATCTGAATTGTAAATTAAAAATAGCTCACACTTGGATTTCCTTTGTTGTTATTTTCAACTCTATAATGGGAAATCATCAGATACATAACTGTATATCTATGTATTAAATATATAATAGGTATCCATATATTTCATACACATGTTTATGTCACACACATTAAAATGAATATGAGTGTATAAATTTTATTTGGTATTATACATAGAAGACACATAAATATATATAGTTTTGCATCTAATAAATATTTAGATATTTCCATTTAAAGCACATTTGATACAGACAATATAATTTTGGGGCCTCTCTCTCTCTTTCTCGATCTTTCTATCTCTTTTTCTCTGTCTCTATCTCTATAAATCTATATCGATATATAGATATAGATCTATATCGATATACAGATTTAGATACAAGATACAACCAAGCACTTTCTAACCTATTGATAAGGTAAAATAACCATTCTAATCAGATTTTTGTACCGAAATATTTGGACATTTGATAGTGAAGACATGGAAAGTCAGTAAAACTTGAAATAACTGAAGCTTAACACTCATCAAAACAGATTTTTTTCAGGGCTGGGAGTTTGGTTCAGTGGCTTAAGTGCCTGCCTGGCAGGCATGAGGCTGTGAGTTCAATCCCCAGTGCCGAAAAAAAAAAAACCAAATTTTTTTCTTCAGGCAATACCCAAGTGCATGTCTCTTGTAAAAAGTAATGTTATTGAACAGTAGAGAGCTTTAAAAATATATTTGCATATATATGAGAATTGTTAAGAAATCAGGTAATTCTTATGTATTTTACTCAGAGGCTGTGGAGTGTCCTGCATATAATATAGGTTCAAAATAATATGTCTGGAAACAGAGTAAAATATAAATGACCAAGATCTCACAAGCCTATAGCCAGAAGTTTGTCTAACGATTATAATAGATGTTTAATTTATCTCTCTTCAACATAATATAATGCTAAAAGCTATAACCAACATGATTATAATACATAATTATAATAAATTGCAACTATAAAAATATATATATAGCATCTGCTTCTGTATACAATATTCTGCAAGAAACTTCATCCCCATGGCTTCTTCTACACAAAGCTCAGCAGGCACAGGAAAAGTGCATATTTAGTGTTTTCTTTGACATGTTTTATGATACATAAGGGCTTAGAATATGCTTCTCATTTGACAGATTTGTGCAGAGAGGTACTAAACACTTTGCAGAAAGTCATTGGAAAACTTGCATTTATGAAAGAAGAGTACTTGGGGTAGTGTATTTCCTTATATGCTTGAGCAAATACATTTGATAAAATTTATAACTCAGATCATCATGGAGTTGTTAAATTATTGAGAAAATATTTTTTAGTTCCTCAATTTCTAAAATCTCCCTGAAAGTTTCATTAGGCTAGCTAATTAGTTTATGAACAAAGTAAGAAGCTCAATCAATAAATTTATCATAGAGATTTTCTCTGGTGAATAATCACAAATGTACTTGTCATTCTATTAAACTCACAAATGTATTGCTCCAATTATAAGAAAATGGAGACTAGTCTGTAGGACTGACCTCTGAGACACAAAAGGCATTAAATTCTTTAATGATAAGGCCTATTAGCATCATGTTTGATAAAGAAAAACAGGAACCTATATCTGGTAAATTGCTACACACCTAAAATAATTTAACCTTTGTATGGAAGTTCTTGTTTAATCCTACTAGTAAATGATTTTTGGGAACCCCGCTCTACGATGAATACTCTGGGTGAAGAATAAATAAAAACCCTGTTCCTGAAGCTGTGAGGGCTGTGTGAACCCCTCAAGCATATGTAATCATAAGCTAAATTAACAAAATACAATGAAATCAAGCACAAGGGCTCAGTGGTCCTCATGAAGAAGGACAGCAATGGTTAGAGAGAGCCCTGGGGCTAGGGAAATTAGGAAGGCTGCCTAGGTTTCCTAGGTGTTTAGCAGTGAGAAGGTGAGATATAGTGTGAGATATAGTGATAATGCAGACATAACGAAGTGGAAATATTCATAGCATTATGAGTTCCATAGTACAACTTGAAGGATAAGTGGGAGACAATGATAAAGAGAACTTGAAGCAAGATGATCAAGATCCCTCAATGTCAGACAGATTTTTCAGAGGTGTCCTGTTAGAAATGGTCAGGCATCTTAAAACAAGGATAAATGATTAAGGGAACAGGTTATGTTTAATCCAATTTGAACATTATGCAACATGTACATGTTTCAAAACATCATGTGGTACCCCATTAATGGATGTAAATTTTGTGTTTTATGTGTCACTTAAAATAAATTCAATTAATAAAATAGAAAAATACTTCTAATGAGATTAGTAATTAAAATGAGAGTCTATAAAATGAGTAATCTAGTATCTGTGCTTAAAGATTTGAGATTGGGAGCTGTAAACCAAAAGGAACACCAAAGAGTTTGCAGAAAGAATTTAGATGGCAAATGAGAAGAGCCTGGAATTGAATGACGGCAGATGAAACTGGCAAAAAATGATGGGCTAGAAAGCAGATGCAAAGGAATTATCTTTCCTGCTTTTAACTGATAAGATGTTACCTAAGGCAGTGCAGAAGAAAGGAGATACCAAAATTAACTGTAACCTCTTCTAATTGAAAGTCCAACCTTAGCAATATTGGATAAAATAAGAAAGTTAGATGAAGAATAAGAAAACAACAAATGAAGAAGCCACAGGTTTTATTTATTGTTGTTAAATTTAAAGGTGATATTGGAGAATATAGAAAATTTTTTAAAATAGTGATCTTGAAACAAACTGAAGTGAATTTGGGATCATTATCTCTATTTTGTTCAGTGTGGAAATCCAGTATTATTTCCAAATTTAGTCATACTTTGGCACTGTATTATTTATTTCTATAGTAAAAATCAAATTCTCAGTTATTTATCCACTACTTTTTCCCATAAAGAATCAATTTGCATGTGTGTACGAAAGTAAAATTTATTTGTGCTCAGTAAAAGTATTGAAAATGCGTGAATACTTTGAAACTATTTGCACAGAAAATAAAAGTTTGGTAATTATAAATATCTTTCCTTTCAAGTTTTAAAACATTAACTTAAAACAAAAAACATAAAGACAGTATCATCACATTGCTTTTAACTATGCAGAACATACAGTATTTCATACAGCATCTCAAGGTTAAAAGCATTTTAAATTCACACTTAAGAGAAAATAATATTAGATAGTTTATCTTAATAGTAATGTTAGTTGTGACCCTAGAAAGATTCCTTCTCACATGCCCAATAAAATAAACTGGCTTTTTTCAGTTGTGTTGCTTTATGACCATGATGTGCATGATTATACATATAAGGGTATTCTGGAGATAAAGACTATTGAATACACACACACATTTCAGTGGCGTCAGACATTATTAATTAAGCCAGAAGCAGCATTCTTAACTGCATTCAGAAAGCTTCTAAAATAATTTCAAGTGATTTATTTCATAACTATATGAACTACAGGACAGATCTTTTATATTTTATAGGCCCTGTATGCTTTAGGCAAAAATTCACTAAAGTCACAGGCTGCTGTTACCATTTGTGGGGGTGGAGCTCTTGGGTGGTCCTCAGAGGAAACGTTAGGCAAAAAGTATTGCTGTAATCCAATCTGTACAGCAAATCATGTTAGAACCAAGAGCAGAGAGAAATGATGGAATTCTCCACTATAGGTCAAGATGGGGGAAAGAAAGCAGATCCATTACTAGTAACACTGTTTAAAAATGTAGGAACTGCTGCATAACTCTGTTCATTGTATTTATTTTATTAAAAATGTCATGTTTTCTTCTGCAGTTTGAGAAGATGCTTTGCAAAAACCTACTTCTTAAAAAAAAAAAAACTATTTCTTAAGTGATACTCCAACTAAAGTGAACAGTGGTGAGAAAAATTTACCAGGATAATTCCTACCATGCATACTCTTATTTTGTCCTATGGCCCAACAACTCACCTAAACTGAGAGTTCTTTCTGAAGTTGATAAGTGTTGGAACTGCTTTACAAATTTTTAAAGGATTTTGGAGGCTACATAGTATTCTGATTAGAGAATGTGCCATGTGCTGATATCAACATTTACAGTTCTTGGCGTTCATGTTGGACTTCCTGTTCCGTGCTTACAATTCAAGCGCTAACGATTTTCCAATAATTTCACATATTTATTCATTCACTAATGTATTAATTCATTCAACCAATATTCATGACACACTTACAATTAACCTGATATTTTTTGGTAGGCACTGTGGGTAAAAACATGACACTATGCTTTCTCTCACAGAGTTCAAAACGACATGGAGGAGACACTGTAATTAATAAAAGAATCTCAACAAGCAATATGTAATAGATAACTGAAATCATGAAAGTTTAGCTATCAAAAACATATGTGCATGTGTCATAACCTAATTAAAAGAGTTGTTTTAATTGTTGCTCTATTTGGTAAGTTATATGCATAACACATGAGAAATCAACTTTCTTACATATATAACTTAGTAGAATATTATACAATAAACATAACTAATGCAATTTTTCTCGTTGTGTTTATGTATGTTTGACTTGTGGCTGAAGTTAGTACAAATTTTATCCATCAGAAGAAATGTTCAATATGAATTTACAGGAAAAGAAATTATATTTTCTCATCAAAAGAACAGTACTGTTATAAGCAAGAATTTTGATTATGCAAAATAGGTGCTTGGAAGTAGTTCTTTGCAAATTCTTACAGCTAACTTGTAACCATGACCACTTCTGCCTTAAATTTGTTTTATAAATTGTAAGTATACTTAAAGATCAAGGAAATCCATGAGAATAGAGAGACAATCTCATATATTTCCTCAACTATCACAAGGATATAGACATATAAATATGCTTAGTGTAAATTCTGGGTTGGATTTTAACAAGAATGTATAACATAAAAAAGAACAAAAATAGCATTGTTTCTCTTAGATATCAGATTTTCTCTTGTGCTATTGAATGTATCCCCACCAACCTGCAGCTCTTTCATGAGGATGACAGCAGAAGCATCATCTATTCTCTGACATCTGCGTGCACACACACACCAGTGGCAGACACACCAGCCGTAAGGGCATAAAACTAGGCTAGAAGTCTGGATGCATCATCTGGTACCTGTTATCAGTCAACAAAGATCCTTGTGCTAAGTGGTTCCACAGATTGCACTGTGTAAGAAGCGAGCCCCAGGAGAAAAAACCAAGGCAATATTGCTCCAAAGGGCTGTAGAATTGTGGCTGTGGTCTCAGTTAGTGACACTGATGATACTGATGACAATTAGGAGAGAGGGTTTAGAATGTGAATGGGGAGCAATTCAGCTGCTACAATATCCATCAGCAGACTGTTGCCTGAGGCAAAAGGACCCTGCTGTCCTTTGTTTTTCTATTCAAACTGGAAGACTGAGAGGAGGTGGAAGAGAAAAGGGATTTATAAAATTCCTCATATCTTAAATTTTTTAAGCTACAAATAATTGAAGAACTTAAAGTGGCCATCTCTTAAAAGCAGAGATGGTTGCCTCCTCTAGCTTTAAACCCATATGACAGATTTTTAAAAATTTTTATGAGAAAAGGTTTATATCTGCTCAAAGTCATCAGATTAATACTACAAAGCATTCAACTATTTCCTCTTTTCCCTAATACACTGTTGTAGCAACCTCCCGCAATGTGGTGGTGCCTAGTCTTTGTTTACTAGACCATCATTAGAGTTAGAGCTGTCATGGAATCACATTGAACTATTTTGTTTCAGGCTCTATACCTATAGTCTTCCCATTTCAGACTGCTATAATTTCACATATATGACAGCTCATCAGTTTTTTAAACTTAAATGTATTTAAATTAATACATGTATATATAAAGAAATATAATATCTTTCATTTTCAAAGAAAATTAGTATTTTATGTGAAAAATACTGATTTAATTTATAATGTAGTTAAAACAGTAATACCTCTGAGATCTGTCAAAAAGCTGAAAATTTTAAACTCTAGCATGTTAGAAATCCAGAAAGTGTCAAAAGATGAAATTTTACTCATATGTTATTCTGAAATGAAAATGCAAAATAGTTATAGTGGATTAAATGTTTTGCCTTTCTGTCTTATAAAAAGAAATTTGCCTCTCTAACAGTAATCTTTCATATTACTCCATATACTTCACACAACTGATTTCTATAAAAATGCCATGTAAATTATACTTCAAATGTTATTGAATAAATATGCTTCTGATATCTGAATTTAAACAAGAACCCTCAAAAATATAAGAATAACATTCTATGTTAAATGTTTAAAAGTTGAAATTAGGATAATTTTTCTTGACTTCCAACAGATATATGATTTCAAAACAAGAACTGTTTGATACATTATCTTTAATGTAGCCCAAGTGTATTTCATTACACTATTTGTAAAAAGGAAGCTAAACCAATTTCAAAAGTTATGCTAGTTTTCAAATTAAAGAATGGCAGGCATTTCAGTTACTCTGTACATATTAGGAGCTAGTAATTTAAAGAGATTTTGCAAAGCATACATTTTATTTCAATCCAATGATTTTATTATATTTTAACTAATGCTTCATACTATGAGCAGATGATTATCTGAAATAATTTCAGAAGTTAAGTGTAATGGAATAGAAATAAGATAACAACAGATCCAACTAAGCATCCTGTTAGATTGGGGTGATTTTTATTATTTTTACTCTGTATTTATGGCTAATTATGTTTACAAGAGAAATACCGGAAACAACTTATCGCGAAGAAGTCTAAAATCATACAAACTTGCACCTGAGAAGAATTTTCAATGGGGAAATAAAATCAGGCCAGCCTCAATCATGGCTTATTAAATTACAGCTGGTCCAAAACTGTTTGATATTCAAGCAGCTAATTAGCAATGGAGATGGCTAATTCAAACTCTGGGCTTTGATCTCTGGTTCACCCAATATTTATTAGGTTTATTTTTAAAAAAAGAATAGAGAGGGAAAGTATCTTGAAAGCTTGAGGAGGACAGTCTGAACAGCAGTTTTCTTATAATTTACAGACTTGTGGTACTTAATATATAATGCAATAATCTTCCTGGTGCCATTTGTCATTTGGACACTACCACAGATTATAGCTTAGGGCACTGCATCTGTGCACAGATCTGGCAGGAAATGGTCTAAAATCTTGAACAGCTGAGCATGATGTTTTGGTGTAGTTGGAAAATTCAACCTCTGCTCCAGAGGTCACTGCATGCTTCTGTCCTGACAGCCCAAATTGTTAAGCATGTGACTAATATGCATACAGAACACAGGCTGCCTGACGTCTGCTACAAGCTTGATGGCTGGTTAGCGGCTAGTCTTAATTTTATGTGACAATCCTATGTAGGAAGTGCTGTGGGGGTGACTAAATGGAGCATATTGATGTCCCACTGGGTGTAGCCCCTGTTGTTTTGACAAATTCTCCTTAGCATTTATCAATCAGGCCTACAATGGAAAGTGTGCTGAATATCTAATTCAGACATGCTAGTCAGGGCTAATAGAGCAAGATAGCATGTTATTCAATTTGTACTTGTTAGCGATGTCCCACTGTCACTGGGCAATTTACCTTCACACTTCACAAATGAAAAGAGAAATTTGCTGGGCTTCAAACACTTACATGAGTTACAAGCAAAATTTTAATTAGCATGTCATTACAGCAATAATTTATTGCTTCTTTGTAGTTTCCCTAGCATACAGATTGCACTTTTGCTATGTTAGGAAGGATGTCCTCAAGGCTTATGAAGCAGGTAATAACAAGGGCAACTAGCAAGCTTTACTAAAAGATGCCTGTTGGTCCGCCCATTTTGATATCTGAGGTTTTCTCTCAGAGGATCCTTTCACATTTTCACTAAATCTGTTTTAATATAGTGTTTGTTTACTTTCATAAATTCTGCCATGTTTCAGTTTCTTCCTAAACATAACACACATGGGCACCACCATCCTTAAAAGGTGTGTACACCACCATCCTTGAAAGCACTTCAGCACTTCATGTAAACTTGGGGAATTTCTTGGATTTACAAGAGTTTTTTCCAGATATGAACAAAGCTGCATCTACTGTTTTCTACCAACAGTGTACAGAAAGTTGTCAGGAAAGCACAGTCTTAATCAACTGGCAAATAAACACATTAAGAAAGGAAACAAAAAGGAGAAACAGGTAGATATTCCCCAGCTTTGGTCACAGTCTGGCATCCTTGGAACACAAACTTGAAAGAATGAAATGTATTATTTGAGACAGAAGGAAATAAAGGTGATATTATAAAAATACAATAATGGCAATTATAAATGGATCTGATGTAGTTCTGGCATATTTTGAAGAGTCAGGATTGTCAAAACCTCCTTGTGGGAAAGGTACAGTCAGATCACATGAAGTAATGGCATTGTGCTGTGAGTAAGCAACTGAATGCTATTTTGTGTATACTTACTTAATTTATAGAAACATGGCTTAGTAACAAAATTTCTCAATACATTTCTAAATTTATAGCAATATAACTTCATAACTATTGAATTCTGTATTACCAATTTTATAGAACATGACTTTATGACCACCTTGCCTCAAAGCTGACAGTCAATCAGAATAGAGTCTTGGGTTGCATATCTGGAATATTTAAAAGTAGCAGGATAATGTCTTATTCATCCTTGTGTGTTATTTTCTGACATACATGATGCAGAGTGCCAACCAAGAACCCAATATTAACTATGGAAAGAATGAAAAACATCAATGATCAGACAAAAGTGCCCAAAGAAGGAAAACGTGAATAAACACATAGTTCCAAATTTGGCTTTATCTAGAAAGATAATTGAAAGTGTATAATTTCCTAACTGTAGGAAAACAGAACATTCTAAGTAAATCTATTATTTCTGGAATTGAAGCAATATGTGGGAAAGATAAATTTTTTGGCCTTGTGGGCAATGTCTACATATGCATTTTGCATGAGTTTATTCTAGTCGTAGTTTACTTTTTTAAAGCCTTTTTCTGAAACAGATATGCACAGAACCTATAAAATATTTTGGTCATAGTTGTTAATAACATGAGTTACTCCATGAAAATTTAAAAATATATCTTGTGCGTGATTTTTAAAATTACTACCTTTGCTCTTTTAACTAGATTATTAAGTGAATGTGGTATGCATGTAGATTTTGTACCACTGGGAAAAAAATCATTCCCTGTTTATAAAGAGTACTCTGGAACAATAACAGCTTACAATGTATTCTATTCTAATACAGTGCTTCATGAAGAGAATTTTGCAGGATGAGAACAAAAGCATGATATTTAACACAAATAACTAAATAACTCTAGCACACAGTTTCATGAGGAAGGCTACATAGGCATGGTTTTTTCTCTGTTAAGAAAAGTTTCTGTCATATAATATACTCAGAATAATACATATTTTAAGATCAAACAGTGATAGTGCATTTTAGTAGACATATAGCTACATACATGCAGATGTATATACATATATACATATGTTACATACGCAAACATGCATATATACATGTCCTTGAGTGAAGTTGGATGGAGGACTTTACATTCTTTCCTCACTGCTGTATTCCAAATACCTTTGAAGTCACAAAATTACCATTTGCTTATTTTTTTGTTTTGTTCATTTTGGGGGTCCTTTTTGACTCCATTTGATTACTCTGTCTTTTTAAAAAAGTAAAAAATGTAGTACTTTTAAAATTTGCTGTGATCACTAGGGATTTCCATGCTTCTAAGTCTTAGCTGCTATTCACTCTATATTTTAGGATATTATTGTCATCACAGTAGATTGTCAGGTGCGTCAATAGAAAAAAAACAAATATGAGCCTATGATAAAGCATATGCTTGTAGTACAGTATCAAATAAAAGAATCTTGAAAGAGGTGCTACTCATTCATTTAAAGCCAGAGAAAAAGAATTCATATGTAGTGAGAACATCAGGAAAAATCCATGGAGAAGACATCTTTAAAGATGGGCATTGATGAAAAGGTAATATTTCAAGAGATAGAGATGTGAATGGTAGAGAAAAGGCATATCAAACACAAGAATCATAACAAAAACAAGCAAACACAAAATGCAGAAAGCATGGTAAGTCGCAGAACTGCAGTCTAGTTTAACTGCATTGAAAGATGGGTATGTGAACAGGGTGTCTACCAAAAGCAAGACAGAAAGGATTTGGAGACCAGATCATAAAGGATCTAACTTATCCTCTTAAAGAATGCTTGTAATTTAATATGAAGCAGAGGATCTTTAAAGCATAATGAGCAAAACTGTGAAATGACTGGAGGCAACGTTAGGAGGAAGAAATCCAAATTTTAGCTGTAAAATCCAAACTGTCTAGGATTAGAATCAAAATCATTAAAAAAAAATTTAATGTTCATTTCAGATAGTACTTTCTATGTAAATATATTTTCTCTGTTTCAGGAAGCTCAATATATCCACTGAGTTATATTTTAATGGAAATTCAGGCATACATTCATCAAATTATTTTCTAAAAGTCATAAAATATTGAAAACCAAAATAAAACTAAGACTTCTATTCTTGTATCCATCTCTAACCTCCCCATGATTATGTGGTCAGTTTACAGTAGACAGATTCAATTTAAATTTCAACTAAACTGGCAGGTTTTCCTTCCTTAAAATAATGCTAAATGGATTGTTGAAGTGATGGTTCTTAATCTGCTATTGTTATTTTTATATGATTTTAATTTATTTAAGTTAATCATGTTGAAATCTTCTAAAATGTTTGAAGTTTTTCCCTTCAACTCCTAAAAAATACCATTTATTCTTTTCATAATAGGTTATCAGTTTGTTAACTGCTGTTCAAATTCAGGAAAACTAAAGCAGTTACTCACTAACATACTGTAAGTATAATTTTAAGTAGGAGGTTAGTAAAAATAAATGAGAAAAATAATGAGTCATATTTCCAAGCAAGAGAAAGCATAATAATAAAAATTTTATTTCATGCATAGAACCATTAGAAAATAATTTAATTTTTATGACAAAAAATAAATGCTTCTCTTATTTTTGAAGTAGCTAGCTTGATTATGTTGCATTAAAGTTCTCCATTCTTATTTCAGTATGTGTAAACCTTTGAACTTACTTCTTTTTCAAAGAACCCAAAGAAAATATATATTAAAAATCTTATGATTAAGAAACTAGTAATCAAGTGGTGAAGAACAGCTTACCTTTTTCCTAAACCTCTGTATTTAACCCATTATAGCCTTTATGGATTTTATTTTATAACTATTTCTCCATATATCCAAATTTCTCAGCAATCATCTATCTCTAACTCTCAAGTCCAAGATGCTAAACTGCTCTTCTGGGTTACCATGGAAGATATTCTTTCAGACTTTACATCTATTTTCTACACTGTAGTCAGAATAATTTTTACAGAACACATATCTGTTCATGTCACCATGCTCTTCAGAATCCTTTGATTTCCTATTAACTGTTGGATACTGACAAACTTTTCAGTATGATTCCATCCTCAATATGGTTCTCCTAATGCATTCTCTTGTCTGTACTCTGGCCTTCATGACTCCTGTTTACTCTTTAGCATCCACTGTGACCATCCAAGGACCTTAGCACTTGTACTTTTTGCAATTTGGAATGTTCCTTATTCCCAGTGGCTTAGTCAGTTTTTGTCTGTCTGCAAGAAACCCTTCTTGAGGCCTCAAAATACTCAAGAAATGCTTTTGACACATACAAAGGACCACAAGTGCAATTGCATGTTTATTTGTGATACCATTTGACTAATTAATAACCATCTTGTTTACCAAGTGGTAATTTCTAAGAGGACAGAGTTATTATTTACTTTTCTATGTTTAGCATACTATTAATTGGTCAGAAGGTGTTTTCTGAATAAATAAATAAAAGTAAATGCACTAAGTGCTCAGCACAGATTCATCCTAAAAGCTAACTATGGAACAATATGACATCCTTTAGATCCCTCCTCTACTTGCCTATCTGACTTTGGTCACTCCTACCCTCAGTCTTTACATTGTAGCCCCCACAAAGTACCAGGAGATCTCAAAGGGCCCTGCTCTTTCCTAACTCCAGTACTTTATACCTGATTTTTCCCTTTTCTGAAATATAGCCTTTGTTTTCAGTCTCTATCTCCTTCTCATCACCCTGATTTCTACCTCATTTAACTCTCTAACAAGATATTTCCTCCTTCCCAGTCCCCTGTATCTGAACTGAGCCCTCCAATCTGTTTTTTAGTTTGCACTTGCACATAAACACACATATCCCAGGATGTTCCTGTCTATCTAGAGGACAGCAGTGAGCTGTAGTTTGTAAGGCAAGGGCTTCAAGCAGCCATAGTCTTTATTTTTTCCCCAACCCTACCAAAACTAGACTTTATCTATGATATAATTTTAAGACAGAATCACTCATATTTATTCTCTTTCCTGGCTCCATCCAATAGACAATTTAGGAACTAGGAGAAACATTCAGGAAAATAAGAAACTTACATAATGTGATTACTCAGATATTAAAATTGAATGTGGCTGAGATCATCAGAGAGGCACTTACTATTCTTGTCTGTGAAATTTTCCATCACACAAACATAAAAATATTTTTTTCATGAGCTCTTTCTAAATCTAGAATGGGTGACTCGAGTACCAACAAAGTGTCAGTCATAAGATTATTACTAATTTTTAAATAATAAATTCTAAAAATTTTTATACACACACTTATAAAAATAGTTTAATACAAAACTAAAACTTAAACTATTCATAGCTCTAATATCTATTCAACATTAACATATATTGCTAACAAATGATGGTTAGAAATGAGTGCAAATGCTTAGGATGTGTTAAAGCATTAAAAAATGGTTATGATGTGTTAAACCCTAAAAATATGACAGGATATAATTGAGTTATGCAAAATGAAATAGAAAAATCTACAAAAGCACATTAGAAGCAACATTATAAGTAACTATTTTTATTTTTAATCAACTAAATATTTCTCATATAGTTGCAACATTTCTTTCTTTTTATACAGTAGAATTCAGTTTTTTCTACATAGAGAACTATGTAATTAAAAATGAGATTATAAAAAAGGAATGTTGTATAAAAAATTGACAGAAACTTTTAAATTTATTTTTAGATTTTTCCCTCATTGAGTTTTATTAAATTTGAATCAGAAAAATAATACTACATTGTGTTTTTAAAGGCTATAATAATTAAATGTGCCAGACAAAAATTCACTAAAAAAAATCAGTGTTGAACAACACCTTTGAACAAATGAACTTAATTGATATCTACAGAATGTTAAATCAATAACCACAGAGTACACTTTTTCTCAACAGCACATGGAACTTTCTCCAAAATAGACTACATACCAGCCCATAAAGAATACTTTAAAAAATAATCAAAATTATCCTATGCATATGATAAGATCATAGTCCAATGAAACTTGAACTCAATGGCAAAACAAACCACAGAAATTATGCAAACACATGGAGATTAAACAATAAACTCTCAAGTAATCAGTGAGTCAGAGAAGAAATCAAGGAAGAAATGAGATAATTCTTCAAATTAAACAACAATGCCAGTACACATACCAAAACCTGTGAGACAAAATAAGAGCAGTCCTGAAGACAGACTTTCAGAGCTAGGGGAAATGTCCTCATCAGAAAAGCAGAGAACCAAAACAAATAATTTAATGATGCACTGCAAGGTCCAAAAAAAAAAAAAAAAAAAAAAAAAAAAAAAAAAAAAAAAAAAAAAAAAAAAAAAAAAAAAAAAAAAAAAAAAAAAAAAAAAAAAAAAAAAAAAAAAAAAAAAAAAAAAAAAAAAAAAAAAAAAAAAAAAAAAAAAAGAACAATCCAAAACCAAAACTAGGAATGAATAAAATTTGGAAAATTGTAAGGATGAAAACTATAAATATCAAAGAACAAATCAATGACTATTTCTATTATCTTAAAATAATAAAATCCACAATGGTGCATGTCTGTGATTTCAATCATTTGGAAGGCAGAACAAGAAGATAACAAGCTCAAGGACAACTTGGGCAACATCATAAGATCCAGTTTCAAAAAATAAAAAGTGGTGAGGATAAAGCCCAGAGGTAAAGTACTCCTGGTTTCAAACTCCAGAACCTCTCCCCAAAAATGTATGTAATTAATATAATACAATATAATATAATACAATATAATATATAATAAGCAAAACTCAAAGAATAAACAAGCAAACCAAAAGACTATAGGGTAGTTTAAGACAATATGTATCCACTATGAAAATGCATTCATGGACCCCCCTCCTTGCTCCAGTACCTAGGGGCCTCTGGGATTCTCAGCCCTGCCCCACTCCTTATTCTTCAGACCTAGGAGCCACCAGGATCATTGGCCCTGACCCCTCCTTGCTCCTTGAACCTAGGGGCTGGCAGGTTCATTGGCCTTGTACCCCTTTTTGCTCCACTGACCTAGGGACCTCCTTCACCCCATGGACTTAGGGGACCAGTGGGATTGCTGGTCTCCCTTCTTGCCCCACAATCTTGGAGACCAATGGGATCGTCAGTCACCCCCACCCACCCAAAAGACCACAACAGCCCATGGACCATTAACGACCCCTTCCACTGCCTGCAGAACCTTGGTGGGCTGGTGGGAGCCTCAGCAACCCCTTACCATACAGCAGAACTCAGTGGGCTTGCAATAGTGTGGTGAGTTTCCCCCTCAAACAGAGGACCTCAGTGGGTAAATGGGAACAGCAGTAAACTCCCCCTACCCTAGCTGTAGATCTTTGGTGAGTCTGGCAAGAGTGTGGGTGACTCCTTCTTCCATACAGAGAATACCAGTTGGGTTCAGGAGAGTATCAATAAGCCCTCCCCCAACACGGAGGAAATCAAAAGGTCCTACTAGATACCTAGTGGCACAGTAGGCTCCCAGTTGAGGTACATTCTATAGACAGGTTGATCTGGTGGCCTGGATCAGCCTGAAGCCGTCATAACAATAAGAACTAAGAGTTGACTTACATCAATACTCTTAGGCTAGTCAGCCTAGGAAGAATATAGGACTCACCCAACAGGCCTTGCAGAAGGAACTCAGGTGACTGGTCACCTCCTTCATTGTGGGACCCAGCAACTGGACAAATATCAACCACACAGTAGGACCCTAAGACATATACAATGGACAGTTGAGGCTAGTGGAATTTAAAAGACCAAAATATTAACCTGAGAGTTGAAAATGACAAAATGAAAAAACAAATGCAATCTCAAACTTTCAGTCCGTCAGGAACAAGTACCGGAGACATCAAAATAGAGGACATGTATAATCATACAACTGAAATTTCTGAAAAGATAGCAAGGGAAATAAAGAAACAAATCCATGAGGCCATAGAGGAAATCAGATTAGAAATAATCTCTCATGTAGAGAAAGAAATCACAACCTAAAGAACGGAGCTACTCAGATAAAAAAAAAAGTATAGGTGCATGGAAAAATGATGGAAACCTTGAATGAACTATACAAAAGAAATAGAATTCATGAAACAAATTCAAAGAGATATCCAGGAAATAAAAAATTCTATTGAAAGCTGGCAAAACCATTTGAATGAAGCTCAGGATAGAATTTCAGACCTTGAGGACAGGATCACAGCTAGCTATCATGAAAGGGAAGAACTTCTAAAAATAAAAAGACAGCATGAAATGACAATTCAGCAGCTTCAAGATGATGCAAAGAGGAACAATATAAGATTAATAAGCATCAATGAAGATGCAGGAATCAATGCAAGTGACTTTGGTAAACTCTTCACAGAAGTAATAGCAGAAAAATTCCCAAATATGGGAAAAGAATCAGATATACAGATAAGTGAGGCAGACACAATGCCAAACAGTCATAACTAAAATAAATCTACACCCAGACATAAAATAATTAAGATCCCAGAAATCCAGCATAAAAACAAAATACTGAAAGCTGTTAAAGAAAAGACACAACTCGCCTGTCAAGGAAAGCCTATTAGAATCACGGCAGACTTCTCAGCACAAACCCTCAAATCAAGAAGAGCTTGGAGCGAAGAGTTTCAAGTCCTGAAAGAAAATAACTTTCAACCCAGATTAATGTACCCTGCAAAACTTTCTTTGAAACTTAATGGAGAAATAATATACTTCCATGACAAAGAACAACTGAAGAAATTCATGTCCACCAAAACAACCCTAGAAAGAGTACTGAAAGACATACTTAGATAGAGATAAAAATGACTACAATTTCTAGAACAATAACAGAAAGAAACCACCAGACAGGGTAAGCAGTTAAACAAGGGCGAAAAGCAGGAAACCAACAACAGGAAAATAACACGACAAAGTTGAGACAGTACATTTCAATAATATTCATCAATTTAAATGGCCTCAATTCACCAATTAAAAGAAATAGATTGACAAAATGGATCAAAAAACAGGATCCAATAATACGTTGTTTACGGGAAACACATCTGACTCAAAGGGAAATGCATAGACTAAAAGTCAAAGGATGGAGAACAATACATCATGCAACAGGGGTAGCTATTCTGTTTGCAGACAATGTGAACTTCAAACTAAAAATGATCAAAAGAGATAAAGAAGGTCACTACATACTTGTTAGTGGAAAAATTCAAAAGTAAGAGTTAACAATAATAAATATATATGCTCCAAGTATAGGAGCACCCAACTATAAAAGACAAATACTAATAGACTTGAAAAACCAAATACACAATAACACAATTGTAATAGGGGACCTTAATACCCCACTGTCACAAAGAGATAGAACAGCTAGACAAAAAATCAGCTAAGAAATAACAGAACTGAATCAAACCCGTGAACAAATAGACTTAGTAGATGTTTGCAGAGTGTTCCACCCAACCACATCAGAATATACATTCTTCTCAGCTGTGCATGGGACAGTCTCTAAAATAGATCATATATTAACCCAAAGAACACGCTTAAGTAAATGCAAAGGGATTGAAATTATCCCATGCGTATTATCTGATCACAGCGCACTGAAATTAGAAATTAATGGCAAAAGAAACTGTAAAACCTACATAAACACATGGAAATTGAATAACAACCTCTTGAACAACCAGTGGGTTACAGCTGAAATTAAAGAAGTTAAACAATACTTATGATTCAATGAAAGTGCAGATACAACATACCAAAACCTGTGGGACAAAATGAAAATGGTTCTAAGGGGGAAATATATAGCAATGAATTGTCACATCAGGAAAACAGAATGAGTACAAATAAACATCCTAATGCTACACCTCAAACTTCTAGTAAAAGAAGAGCAAGTCAAGCCCAAAGCGCATAAAAGAGAGGAAATTATAAAAATCAGAGCAGAAATTAATGCAATTGAGACTAAGAAAACAATACAAAAAATTAATGAATCAAAAAGCTGGTTCTTTGAGCGAATAAACAAAATTGATAAACCTCTAGACAACCTTATCAAGAAAAAGAAAGAAAAACTCAAATTCATGCTAAGAAAACAATACAAAAAATTAATGAATCAAAGAGCTGGTTCTTTGAGGGAATAAACAAAATTGATAAACCTCTAGACAACTTTATCAAGAAAAAGAAAGAAAAACTCAAATTCATGCAATAAGGAATGAGAAGTGTGAAATTACTACAGATTCCATGGAAATTCAGAAGATCATGAGCACCTACTTTGAAAACCTTTCCTTACATAGGATGGAGGTTTATCAATTTTGTTTAATCCCTCAAAGAACCAGTTCTTTGATATATAAAGAATTGAAAAACATCAGGCACCCCAAATTCAAAGACCCAATTCAAAAATGGGCATCTGAGATGAACATGCACTTCTCAGAGGAAGAAATACAAATGGCAAATAAATACATGAAGACATGCTCAACATCACTGGTCATTCAAGAAATGCAAATTAAAACAACACTGAAATTCCATCTCACTCCAGAAAGAATAGCTGCCATCAAGAATTCAACTGATACCAAATGTTGGTGGAGTTGTGGGGAAAAAGGAACACTTCTCCTCTGCTGGTGGAAGTGTAGAAAACCACTGTGGAAATCAGTGTGGAGATTCCTCAAAAAAATAGGGTTGGAAGTCCCATTTAATCCAGCTATTCTCCTTCTGGGTATTTTCCCAGAAAAATTGAAAATGTCATGCCACAGCGATATAGGTGCACCCATGTTTATGGCAGTACAATTTGTAATAGCTAAATCTTTGAAACAGCCAAAATGCCCATCAACCACAGAATGGATGAAAAAGATGTGGCATGCAATAGAATATTACTCAGCTATAAAAAAGGATAATCCTGAGGCTTTTATAGGTAAATGGAGGCAACTTGAGACCATACTTTTAAGTGAAATAAATCAAACTCATATTTATAAATATCATATTGTCTTCCTAGTATAAAAATAATAAAAAATAAAAATCTGAAAGAGTAATAACATCCTGAATATACAATAGATATTGTAATAATGAAAAGGAAAGAAAGTGCTCAAAAGGACAGAACAACTATGATGGGGAAAGAAAAAAAGGAAGAAAGGAAAAGATTACATGTATGTTAGTAAACACATATAAATACATGTATGGATATGTATGCTAGATAGATAACTATACTACTAACCTCTGTTAGTTCATCAGAAAGAACAGTCTGTGCTGTCATCGTTTGATGAATGACTTTTGTGCCTAGATTTTATAACCTGAACAACAATTTCTAAGACAACAATATGCAATATATTAACTAGTGTTAATTTGTTACCTTTTTTTAAAATTCTGTATCATTTCTGTCCTTTTTTTCTGTTTTGCTTTGTTAAAAATAAAAATTTTTAAAAAAGAAAATGCATTCATGAAAATAGCAAGACAGTGATTGAGTTCTCAACAAATAATGTTTATCCTACAGAAATTTTTAGAAGATTTGTTTACCTGTGTATAGAATAATATATGCAAACATGTACCTGTGTATAGAATAATATATGCAAACATGTATAATATATATAGTTTGTTAGATATAGAATCAAAATAACTGTTAAAAAGAGCGAACTGCATTTGAGTCTATATTTATAGTGAGGTAGAATCATTCAAAACCTTAACCCAGTAATCTTACATAATTTTTGTTCTCATTACTTTTTCTTTTCCCTGTAACTAGCAGAAGTTATATACATTTCTCTTGGAGGTCCAGTTACATAACCCTATAAATGACATTTTCATTAAAGTGTAATTTCCTTTTTCTCCTGTTGATGGGCTTGCATTTTCAAAGGGCAATTTCAAAAAAATAACTGAGTAGAATATCCAATATAGGCCATATAGTTTGCTCCATTAGTATTTGAATTCCTGTTGGATTTATTTTATCATCTCCATTTCACAGATGAGGATACTGAGACACTGCAAGGTCACTATGTAGTAAGGGATGAGGCAGGGATTAAAGCACAAGACCCCAAGACCCTAAAACTTTATCTTTCTCTGCCTTACATCAGATACTTCTTTGGGATGTTGAATACTTGGTGATGGCTGCTGCTAAGACTCTGAAGGATATCATAATGCTGTTAGTTCTGATTTTTATTGCTAAGAAAAAAACTATGGTAAAACTCTATTTAAAGAAAAGATCTGTGGTAATACTCATGATGTTAGTCTTACAGTCACTTAAATGACTATTTCTACATACAAAGCACTATTCTTGGAGATCTGGATGATGTAGACATTAATAACATATGGTTATTGCTCTCTGGGGCCTAATAAACACTTTGGAGAGAAAAGCCTACAGTGTGTGAGAGAAGCAACTATTGGTGTTTTCTGGCAGCAAGCAACACAACTGATTCAGGCCGATTTCAGCTGATTTTTTTTCCTTTAAAAGAAGTTTGAGTAAGGTAGAAAACTGAAGGAAAAATCATATAGCCAGGCTTTATAGCAAACAGAAATAGAGAATCTTTGAAAATCTAACCACAATACCGCACCAGATAGAAATTATTTATCACTTTCTATGTGCCTGGCACTGTTTTAAGTGAACGCCTCATATCAACATCTTTAATCCACAGGACAGTGTAGTAAGGTGGGTGCTCTTGTTAGTATTTCATGTAACTGTATGAGGAAATTGAAACAGAGAGAGGATAAGTAACTGGCCCATGACACCACTATTAACAGTGGCTGGATTCCAAAAAGTTTTCATTTTGTAAAATTTTCCTCAAAATTTAGGACCTAATTTCGGTCATGTCCCTGACTACCCAAGAGATTTACAATTCTCTAAGCAGGTGATGACACTAGAAAAAATTGGATAAACAAAAATAACAAATATTCCTTGTACTGTGTCAATAATAAAATTAGGCTGCAGTGAATGAGAACAGTTTCATGCACCAGTTACGTTAAAAACTTTAAGGTTTAAAGGTATTGCCTCTTTCATCAGGATATGTGGACCAGGAAAATTGGAACCAATTGTGTAAATACTAAAGTAGTTTGACCTAGTTTCTCAGTGACTGCAAGATGTTATGTGGACACTTGCCTAGAAAAAGGACAGAACAAGATCCTAGGATGAGAAATTCAGTTGAAAATGCTGACAGGTACTAACAGTTATCTGGGAAGTACTCCGTTTGTCAAGATCCTGTCTGACCTCCTTAAATATCAGGGTTAAAATTATCAAGAATGGTCAAAAAATGGTCAAAATGGTGAAGCACATATATCACTACAGTGAAATTCCTCGATTTTATAACATCATTTATCTGATGGGACCTCATCTCTACCCTGTCACTCTCTCAAGTTTCTCCCAATCACATCCTTCAATCCTGGCCTCCCTCCTTGAAGAGAAGAGGAATCAACTTTAGCAAATCGTTCATCACCCACTTATTAAACAAATATCTTTTATGCCCATTCCACACAGGCTTGACAGACACTGTTGGTGCCCTCACAGAACAGGACATCTGAGTAGAAACAGAGAAGAATAACATGACATTATGACAGCGCCTGACCTGGATGGTAGAGATGGATGGAGATGGACTTGGTGGCAGCATATTGAAGGACCCTCTGTTGGAGCCCTGGGGTCATAAGAGAAGGTTCACTGAGGAAAATGATTTTTGAAAAGAGAATTTGAAGAAAAGAGGTCAAGGAGGAGGGGTAGGAAAAGTGTATTGGGCAGGGAGGGTGCCTAGGGTTAAAGCCAGGCAAGGGAGTCATGGTCTGTAGCAAGAGGAAGGCAATGAGAAGGATACAGTACTCTCTGATATTTTAATCTGCTTGGGACAAGAAATGAAATGGATTCAGATTTATAAGTAATACTATCAACAGATGAAGGTTAACAGATGAAGGTTAAGGCTAGAGAGGATTCAAGGTGGGTACAACTCCATCTCAGCAGTGAGAATCTCAAACACTTTCTCAAAATAAGTTTTTTTGTGTGAGTGCGAATACTGAATGTTGAACCTAGGACCTTTGCACTGAGCTACCTTTCCAGCTCTTTATTTTCTATTTTGAGACAGGGTCTCACTAAACCATTAAACTGCTCAAACATTCAATCTTAAGAGTGCTGAGATTACAGGCATGCACCACCACACCAGCTAAAAGATAATTTTAAATGCAATTCGAAAGTTTCAGCCCGCAGAAACACATCAACAGGTGGTGAGCTGAGGTAAGCCATTGTTGACTCTCTGTCCTGTTTCCTCTTGCCAAATGTCACCCTCCCAGGTTTATGTTCCCCAGATTCATACTTTGTCACTAACCTTTACTCATTCTTTAAAATTCTCATCGGTACCTTCACTGCAAAATGTCCAAATGAGCAGATGTAGAAACAAGTGTTTTTCTCTGTGCTACTAAAGTTATTGTCCCATTCATTATGTTTTGTTTTGTTTTGTTTTCTCCTGGGTTAGCATAATTCTGAGGACATATTATGATAAGTCTAAATTGTCTAACGATTTTGATAGCCAATTAGTTAATCAGTGAGTGACCATCTGGGCAGCTGGTCTGGCCTAGTGTTCCTGAGGGGAGTTCTGGGTCAGACTATTTGGATTTGAAATCTGATTGTCTGACTTTCTTGATGTGTAATCATGGGCCAATTACTTCAACTTCAGCTTCTTTCTTTGTAAGATAGAGACAACAATAAATTGTCTTCTGGGCTTCTTAGAATATAAAATGTGAGTTATTCAACAGAGTTCTTAGCACATAAACATAAAACATATGTAAGTTATTGGTAGCATTAATATTATAGTATCTCTTCTCTCACATTAGGCATGTGAGTGAGTGCAATATAGGAAAAACACACTAAAATTGGAAACAGTGTGAAAAAACCTTCAAACAAAAGACAAAATGCTTTTTGACTTAACTGAAAAAGAATGACAACATGTATAGAGAGGAAGCATCAGGACTATCCGGCAGTCTGCTCTATTTGTTAACAGTTCCGTTAGACAAGTCTGCTCTCAGGACGAGAAGCTAATGTGCTTCCTGGAATTTATAATGAGATTGCCAGAGATCTCAAACAAGGCTAGAAAATCTTTGCAAAATTCCAGAGAAAGAGAGACAGAATATGATCAATTTGGCCTCTCCCTGTTACCTTTAACGCTCCAGCCTCCTGCAGCCCTCTGTACTCCGCATGGTGTGTTCACAGGTTTCTTCAGACTGTCTGAGATGCCTGTTTAGTTATTTCACTTGATCACCCTTCTTTAATTTTCTTATATCTGCCCCCTTCCCTTCTGTCTTCTCTAAAACATCTAAGAGAAACACCGTTCCGATAGCCCATTCACCTATAAGTAATAATGATCAGTATGATTGAATGTTTGAAACTTTGATTCACTGAACATTTATTCAAATATTTGTAGAGAGACCATATTTGTTCCATGCACAAGGCTCTTAAAATGAAAAGCCTCTCTAATAGATATTTTTATTTCAAAAAGAGTAGCCAATTAATTTAGGTCAGATATCATTTCACACAGTATGGGAGAGATACATTGGGAAACCTCAGAACCACAGATAATCACATACTCTTACACTTAGGTGTAATCCTAATAATAATTTCCATATTGCCTGACTGCTTCTAACAACAGCTAGGATATCTGGAAGGGAAAAATATATCAGCACAGTGAACATGCCATGCAGTTATTGCCTATCATATGTTTAACTTTTGACATTTGTATGGTTTTTGGTATGTGTATAATATGGTAATCAACAGTACAGTCTCAAGATTCAAGACATTTTTGGGCTCAAATTCTAGCTTCACTCTTATTAGCAATATGACACAGTGAACATTAGCTCCCTTCTAGTGTTAATTTCAAAACCCAATGCTTCTGAAAAATATTTTTATAGAGTAGAATGTTGAATGCTGTACAATCTGTTGTAAGAACAAATAGAATATCAAGGTACTTTCTTCTGAAGATGAGAATTTGTCATTCACCTATGGTCTTCCTTTTTCCACCAACTCAGATCATATAAGTGTCTTGGGTGGTGGATAAATAAGAATATACAATAGTTATGAAATTTCTTCATCAATTTTCTTGATTTCCATTTTAGTATTTTCATTTTCCTTTGGTTAATGAGATTTTACTTGTTTTTATTTTTTACTTTAGAAATTCACTTAATTTTTACTATTTCTAACTATCATGCTAAGTTGAAATGTGTTGGCCAAATAACAAACTTTTAGCTTTGCCAAATAATGTGCAAATTGTGAATTTAAGGGGAAAATCACACGAACCATTGATTTGGATTTCTGCACATTGAACAACCCAGTTGACTCAGTTTTTTACTTTCCCACTGAGCAGTGATGTCACTTTGACATTTCTGGGTACTAGAATTGACTATGTCAAAATAATTCACACACAAAGAAATCATCAAACATATTTCCTAAACAAATTTTGGAAACCTAAGACTGACCAAAAGCTTATGCATCTATCGAGCCAGAACATCTGTTAAAAGCATAATTTATTTGACTTCAAACTGCATAATTGGCTTAGAAACATACACATATGTTCCCATTCAGTAGCCATTAAGTAAAAATCCTATTGAGAAAAAAAGAGAATTCTGAAAAACGGGGCATTGGTATGTAGTGATAGTTTTCCCCAAAGCGCATTTGAATCTCCGGAGGCACCAGAGTGCTGGATCACATTTGTTTACGCAGCTAAAGTTATGTTCCACTGTGTAAAAAGTTAACAGACTTCCTGCTACCTGCGTTTTTTGCTCTTAACTATCCTTTCACAAGAGTTTGCAAATAATAAATGCAATTCCTAAAGTAGAGCAAATTTTCTATTTATGATCTGTTTTTGGTGGATATTATCTGCTCAGTAACAGATTATGAAAACTTTTTCAGTAATTTGGTTTAGTGAGTTAAGTTGTTAGGATTCTCAAATATTATAAATTCACATGTATATAGTCATGGTTAATAGCTATTATTGTTTTAGTTTTTCTAAATTGTTTTACCTTTTCTTCAACATTTCTTGAATAAAGCACTTTCAGAAAGGATTAAGGGCATGATTTCTACTGCAAACTGTGAATCCTACATATACATTATACAAGTCTGTCTTATTATGCGATCTACTAATAAAAATATAATGGGCTTTTAAGTTCTAATAGATATTGCTTTGGTATAAAATAGTGCAGTTGTTATATAGGGTTATTACAGAATCCATGATTTCAGATGTGATATCCTTGAAACTGGCAAAAATAATTTAAACAGTAAAATGCTAATAAAAACATGTTTCTATCATAAAACTATCTTCCTATACTTCTTTTCTTCTGAAATGCATGCATATCTTGGTTCCAACATTTCATATTGGTGATGCCTTTTGAAATTTTAATCTGTATTCCAGGTTGTTGACACTTCTTAACAAATGATACCTCAAATTTTTTTTTGTATTATAGCATATAAACAAAAATATAAAAATGTTAAAGATTCACATAGAATACTGAGAAATGATAATGTTCATTGGCTATTTTTTCATCAAAATTCAGTAAGAGGTGTTAAAAGCAACTAAACCCATATGCCTATACCTTCTTTAGTGAAAGAAGACCAGCTGGGTTTTTCCCATTGTTTTGATGTGATTCTGGATTTTAAAAGTTTAGTTATTATTCCTACCTCAAAGAATATTGATAAAGTGCTACAATACGCATGTGTGCAGATATATACATACATAATATAGAATTATACAGATGGCTCAAAATCATAGTTTATGACTAGCCATATATTGGTAACAGAACCCTTTATTATAAATGAGAAGAATTTTGAGCTCTTAGGTAAACCACTTAACTTCTCTATTAACTGTTAGTATTTTTTCTCATTTATAAAATATGATCCTATAGAAAAACTCAAAGCAAATGGATATAGAATTGTTCAAGACACACACAAGTTAATTTTGCATGAATATAGAAATATTTTTTAAAACTTGTTTATTTTGAAGATTATATACTGTACTAATCTATTTAGCATTTTCTTACCAAGTGAAGAGTCTTGGTCTCTTTTGCATATTTGTAGATTTGACTCAGTAATGTTAAAAAGAGATGGGAAATTCCACACATACAAAAGACAAATTGACATTGCACAATGAAAAATTGTTTCTCACTTATTGAATAACACTAGTAAGCAACCATTGTTGTCCTTCCTTGACTTGGGTGGAAATAAATATGAACTCGAAAGAACATTCTCTCCCTTCTTTGAAGTCCCTTCAACTCCCACAACAAGTTACTTACTACTATATAAAAACATTAATTTAGAATGATCTATACCCTTAATATAAGCACTGCCACCACAGGGTAGGTTTCAGTTTGTTATAACCGTGCTATGTACAGTAATCTTAGAAGAGATGTTTCAATTTCAGAAAATTATTATTATTAAAATAAATCAGAGTCACTGACTTTTAAAAACCTGTCTTTATATTATCATTGTCCATTAATTATTATAAAAATGGTAAACATTTAACATTGATATGCAGTTTCAATACTGTGGAAATTTGAGAGAACCAAAGTATGAAAAAACATGACCATATTTGACATATTTAATAATCTTATGTAGAACTTTGACTTTTCCAGTAATACAGCAGCACTGAAACTTATTTATATGAAGATACACATTTTGTATATTTGACAATCAAGGGAAAATTTTAAAATGTAAATCTAAAATTTGCTCATTCCAAAAAACAAATTGCATTCCTTTTGGATATGAAAGGTGGTGGAACAAAGTTAATCATTGTCATTTTCATCTATCATTTATGTTTTTCCTTTTGTTTCTTCTTTTGAACGTTTAACAGACAAGTTGGACGAGCCCTTGTTGGTTTGGTGAAGAGTTTGAATATACACCTAATTAAAAAAAAATAACAATCAGCAAGCTCAGAATAGCATTGTCACCAAACAATAAATAATGCTTTCCCCTAAAATATCACTTAAAGATGAATACATTTCAGGAGTTGAAAGGTGGCCATGCACCTGCGGCACGAACCTTAAATGAAAAATAAAGACGACTGGGTTGTAGGGTGCCTTTCCCTCTTCAAAATAAAATTCTTTACAGCACACAAGACAAATGGCACAAAAGTGAAAGGGCAGTGATGCAGATTGGATAGGCTTACAGCGTAATTGAATTAAGGGTTGTGTGCCACATATGACCACAAAGCGGGCCAATGGCTCTGGCTGCTGAATGGAGGTGGCCGGTCTGTCAATAAAGACCCTTTAAACTGGTTAAATGCATCATAAGCGTGTGCAGAGAGCTTTCTTGCTAACAGGTGGCTGAGTAAACCTCAGCTGGTGCCACACAGGGCTGTCACATTGACCTTCTTTAGGATAATTTCAGCCCTCTTTTTCAAAAAAAATTTGTTACTGTACTTGCTGTGGTGGAAACAATTTAGGGATGAATAATTTCTTTTGGTCCCTGGAGGAATGGTGGCTCTCTCTCCCCCTCTCCCTTTTTTTCTTGTACTCTCGCCCCCTCTTTTTCTCGGTTTTACTACTGAATTAACATAAAGGAACAGTGACAACAGCAAGCTGAAAAGCATAGCTGGTGGGAGGATTAAGTATATCATTGAAAGGAATTATGTTGTAAATGACTGGGAGGGGTAGGGGCTTCTGTTCCTTGGTCCCATCTGGTCCTTAAAGAATACCTTGTTGTAATTGCCCCCAGATGGTTTGTGCTACACTGGGGTCTGGACAGCCAGGTGCCACTGTGCCCTGCTGGGTGTGATATTCATTGCTACATGCAGTGACAAAAATGGACTTTATTGAAACCTAATTTCTTCCAGGGTATTACACAAATATGAAATGAACCTAGCTCATCGAGAGAGAGCTTTGTTTGTCTCCAAGCTGAAACAATCTCACCTAAGATAAGGCTGCCTGGTTATTTTACTTTGAACAACTATCCTAAAAGGAAGAAGCAAAAACAATTCACAATACGTGCTGGATTAAATTCAGTATTTTTCAATAACAGAAATACTCAAAGTCAATGGCTTTTTATTTCTTGCTGCTAGGTGGTTTTCAAGTAATATTTAGCTATACTTTTCAAAACTGTGTTTGGAGCATTTTATTATTGAAATTAGAAAGAAATAAAGTGAATTATAGTATAACCAAGCCACAACACATTGTATTAGTGAGCAAATGTTTACATGACTCAAAATTTCACTAGCTAATTTAAGAAACAAGTTGTGAATATTTGCACTTTAGCATTGACATTACTATAGAAAAATAAGAAAATCAAATATAAATATTAAAAAAGTTTAACTGTCTTGATATGAAATTATGCTTAGTTTTACTACAAGGAAATTTTATTAAATTTATTTTGTGTAGCATTCTAAATTTATTTAATATATTTTGAAAACAACCATCACCCAAAAATAAGTGTGAAAAATCATAATGGGATAATTGAATTATATTCAGTTAATTTTATTCTAATTATATATACAATAAGTCTAAACAAGCCAATAGCTTTTAGGTCTTCCTAATTTATATAACAAAATATTTCTCTATTCCATTTATTCCTTTATATTTTTCACATATTAACATGTTTCCAAATTTAGTCAAACTCATTATTTACATCAAGAAATTTTTACTATAAAATGTAGATATTTTTATTGTTAAGACAAACTTGGGAATTAGAGTATAGAACAGAAAATGAACATATCTGATATACCATTTATCTCCTCCTCCCCCGAAAGAATAGCTGCATTTTTACATGGTATAAAGAAAATGTAAACAGGACTAATCTTCAAAAATGCATCCCCCTTTAGTATCTGAGCAACTCATGTTAAAATATGAATGTGTTGGTTATAAACAAAGCACGTTCAAATAATTCTTGATGCATATGTAAGAGGGAGCCATATACATAGACAAAGAATCAAATGTGGGAAATGCATTAAAGACTGTGAAAGTTATATATTCGGGGTGATTGTCCCACAGCACTGAATTTTGTTAACCAAGAAAAATAGGTTTCTTTACTTCATATATAAAAATTGAGGTGAAATCCTTCATAAATACAGTCTCAGTATTCTGTCAAAACCTTACTGTGTTTTGAGGCAAAGCACTTCTTTTAGGATCCCCAGTCTACATATGTAAGTACAGTGCTTAGAAAGATCACAGGAGAGGCAAAAGAGTTCTGAGGAGAAACCACATGGCTTGGGCCCTGCTGCAGCCTGGTCTCAGAGCAGTGTGACTGTGGGCATCCATCAAAACTTCATTGAACTTCAGTTTCTTCACTAGGAAAATGGCTGTAAAAGAGTTTGACTACCAGATCAGGGCTGTTTTTTTAAGATGCACGTTTGTGATGCTATTGTGGGAAATACAGAAAAGAACATGAAACTACGATGGTCTGAGCATCTGTGATTGGGACTAATTGAAAACGGTTTGAATGGAGAATAGACAAGAGACTGGGAGAAATAGTGAAAATCAGTAGATTATACTTTCAGTGGCATTTTAAAATATCCCATCAGTTTTCTTTTTCATTTTCTTTTTCCTCCTCATCACTGAGCCAAGTATTCTCATAGAATCTACTTCCCTTGGAAAAGGAAATTTGAGAATATTAGCACAGAAATAAAGAGAATGCCTATACTTTCTCTCCTGGTATACTTAACACTCAGGCTTCTGGATATTCATATATGTTTTGGACAGTTACTTACACAAAATAATGGTTCAATTTATTTCACTTGTAAGTGTAGTCTCAAGTTGACTCCATTTACCTATAAAAGCCTGAACATCATCCTTTTTATAGCTGAGTAATATTCCATTGTATAAAAAACTGCATCTTTATCATTCATTCTGCAGTTGATGGGCATTTTGGTTGTTTCCAAAATTTAGTTATCATAAGTTATGCAGCTATACAAAATAATAATAATAATAATAATAAACTGAAAGAGTAATAAGATCCAAAATGTACAATAGACATTGTAATAAGGAAAGAAAGAAAGTGCTCAAAATTAAAGAACAACTGGGATGGGGAAAGGAGAAATAGAAGAAAGGAAAAGATTATATGTATGTGGGTATATACATATAACTGTGTATATGTGTAAGTGTGCAAGATAGATAACTATACTACTAATTCTGTTAATTCATTAAAAAGAATAGTTTGTGTTGTCTGATTATTTTTTATGCCTAGATCTTGTAACTTGAACAACTACTTCTAAGATAACAATATGCAATATGTTAACTAATGTTGATTTCTTATTGTTTTGGTTTTTTCAAAATTCTGTATTATTTCTACCCTTTTTATGTTTTGGTTTTAAAGTAAAAAAAAACAATATGGCTTGGGGCTTCTATGTTAGAACAGCAGAAAACCAAATTAGCCTTCATCAACTTGGTACAGGCTATGATCAATTTATCATCTCCACTGAACAATGTCTATGTATTGGGAGTATCATCAGAATATTCTAAACCTGGGCGCATACAAATGCATACACACATAACAGGCTTTCTGGCTTCAGCAAATGAAAACAGGAACACATGACACTTGGAAAGAGAAAAAAATTTTGATGAATAATTTTTCTGTTAGTTTTAAAACATTAGCTTTTAAAAAGACTACATGGCAACATCTCTATATAAGATTTATAGAGCTTAGAATTAGGGTCATTAAGATTCCTAAATAAAGGAAGGGGATGTAGCTCAGTGGTAGAGCATTTGACTAGCATGTGCAAAGGGCCTGGATTCAGTCTCCTGCCTTGCAAAAACAAAATCACAAATCTTACTTTCTCTCCCTTACATTGAGTCCTTGCTCATCATTTTTGAGAGGCAGTCGCCCAGATTCTTTTATACAACTTCAATCATAAAAAGCATTTTATGTTCACAAAACAACCAAAGTCAATGCAGGAATATTCTAATTTTTAAAAGTTCATCCTTACTCTACATTACATTGTGCTTTCATGTAATCCAGTTTTCTGCTACTTTAAGATGAATTGTGTATTACCATCTAAAAATTACCACTGCTAGCTAAAAATAGAGGTCTTAAAATTTTTCCAGTTCCTGTCTGTCATTTTTGCTGTGTTGTCTTCATTTTTATCCTAGGCTGTTCTCTTTTTGATCTAAAACATTTCTTCTTTTTGTTTAGGAGAAAAAAGAAACAGAAAAGAAAAACAAAAGGCAGAAGAGACAAACAAACAACAAGAAGAAATCCAATACAATAACTATATGTTTACAAAGCAAGATGATAGGAATTTGACAATGGTTGTAATACTGAATATCGTTACCTTCAAAATGGTTGTTTAGATTAACAGATATAGACATGTAAAATTGATCTAATCATATGAGTATTAACTATTCTTTTCCAATAGCTAGTACATTTAGTAGTATAGTCAGTTTAGCTATCTTACACATAAATATATGTACACAAATGTATGTCTTTTTCCTTTTCTCTTCCTTCTTTCTTCTTTTTCCCTATCCCAATTACTCTTCCCTCTTTAAGCAGTTTCTTACCCTTACACAGGATGTATTGTAGATTTTCGATCTTACATATTTTTTCACTTTCTTACACTAGGGAGACAATATGGTACTTACACATGTGAGTTTGATTTATTTCACTTATGAGTGTGGTCTCAAGTCATGTCCATTTACTTATATAAGTTTTGATGCAACCTTCCTTGATAGCTGAGTAGTACTCCATTGTATAAAAATAGGATAGCTTTTTCATCCATTACTTGATTGATGGGCACTTGGGTTGTTTCCAAGATTTGGCTATTACAAATTGTGTCCCTATAAATATGGGTGCACATATATCTCTGTGGTACGATGTTTTCAATTCTTCTGGGAAAATGCCCAGAAGTGGGATAGCTGGGTTAAATGGAATCTCTAATCCTAGCTTCTTGAGGAATCTCCACACTGATTTCCACAGTGGTTGCACCAGCCTATACTCCCACCAACAGAGGAGAAGAGTTCTTTTTTCCCCACAGCCCCTCTAGCATTTGTTATTGGCCGATTCCTTGATCTTGGCCATTCTTTCTGGGGTAAGATGGAATCTCAGTGTTGTTTTAATTTGCATCTCCTGAATGACCATTGATGTTGAACATTTTTTCATATATTTATTTGCCATTTGTATTTCTTCATCTTAGAAGTGAATACTCATCTCAGATGCCCAATTTTAGATTGGGTTCCAGAATTTTGGGGGCCTGAATTTTTTAATTCTTTATATGTTTTAGATAGAAGTCCTTGGTCTGAGGGACACTTGGCTAAGATATTTTCCCAATTTATGGGTTTTCTTTTAACTCTGTTGGAGATTTCCTTTGACATGCAAAAAATTTTAATAAGATGAGATCCCAGTTGTTGACTCTGGGGAGTATTTCCTGTGCAGTTTGATTTTGTTCATAAACTCTCTGCCTACTCCTATGTCATCAAGATTTTTACCTATTTTGTCTTCCAGTAGATTTACTGTCTCTATTTTAATATTAAGGTCTTTGATCCATTTTGACTTTAGTTTAGGGCATGGTGATACACATGGATCTAATTTTAGTTTTCAGCATATGGAAAGCCAGTTTTTCCAGCACCACTTATTAAACAGGCTATCTTTCTTCCAATGGACATGTTTGGCCCCTTTCTCAAAGATGAGGTGGCTGAGTATGTTTATAGTAGTGGCTGTGTCTTCTAACCTAATCCATTGATCTTCAGGTCTGTTTTGAATCCCGTACCATGCTGATTTTATCACAATGGCTTTATAATATAGCTTCAAGTCAGGGATTGTGATGCCTCCTTCCTTACTTTTGTTGCCCAGAATTGCTTTGGCTATTCTAGGTCTCTTCTGGTTCCAGATGAATTTTAGGGATGATTTCTC
Source organism: Dasyprocta punctata (assembly GCA_004363535.1). NCBI lineage: Eukaryota > Metazoa > Chordata > Mammalia > Rodentia > Dasyproctidae > Dasyprocta > Dasyprocta punctata. The sequence goes on from RJWM01008745.1 coordinate 69,745, forward strand.
TAGCTCTGTGAGGTACACAAGTGGTATTTTGATTGAGATGGCATTAAATCTGTATAACAATTTTGGGAGAATGGCCATTTTCACAATGTTTGCTCTTCCTATCCATGAACAGGGAATATTTTTCTATTTTCTGAAATCCTCTTCAATTTCTTTTTCAGAGTAATGTAATTTTCACTGTATAGGTATTTTACTTCTTTTGTTAGACTGATTCCTAAGTATTTCATTTTTTTGGATGCTATAATGAAGGGTGTGGTTTCCCTTATTTCTCTCTCAGTGAGTTTGTTGTTTGTGTACAAGAACGCTACTGATTTTTGAGTGTTGACCTTGTGTCCAGCAACATTACTGAATTTGGTTATCTAGAAGTCTTTCAAAGGATTTTTGGGGATCTTCTATGTAGAGTATCATATCATCTGCAAATAATGATAATTTGACTTCTTCCTTCCCTATCCTTATTCCTTTTATTTTTCTCTTTTGTCGAATTGCTCTGGCTAATGTTCCCAGAACTATATTGAATAGGAGTGGTGATAATGGACATCCTTGTCTTGTTTCTGATTTTAGCTTGAAAGTTTTCAGTTTTTCTCCATTTAGTAAGATGTTGGCTGTTGGTTTATGATATATGGCTTTTATCAGTTTGAGGTAGAGACCATCTATTCCAATTTTCTGTAGGGTTTTTATCATGAATGAGTATTGGGTTTTGGCAAATCTTTTTCTGCAGCTATTGAGATGATCGTGTGATTCTCGTCCTTAGCTCTGTTGATATGGAATATTACATTTAATGATTTGCTTATGTTGAACCATCCCTGCATTCCTGGGATGATTCTCACTTGAACATGCTGTACAATATTCTTTATGACTTGTTGCATTCTATTTTCCTGTATTTTATTGAGGATTTTTGCAACTGTTCATTTGGGAGATTGGCCTGTAATTTTCTTTTATAGTTGGGTCTTTCTCTGGTTTTGGTATTAGGGTACTTGTCTTAGTTACTTTTTGCTCGTTGCCGAGACAAAATACCTGACGCCCAAAGTTAGGGAAGGAAAGGTTTATTCTTACAGTTTCTCGGGAGTTTCAGTCCATAAAGTGGGCTCCAAGGCAGCATGGGATGACGGGGCTACAGTTCATGGCAGCTGCAAGCTGCAAGCCGCAATCCACACTGGCGAGAGAGAAGGCGGAAGCCAGGAAGCAAGCAAGAAGAAGACCCGCCTTCCCTTATACTGTATCTCAGCTCCACCCCTGGGCGGGTGTAGCAGTCACTTCATTAATCCTGGTGCTAGACAACAAACTGATCACAAGCATCAGACTCAGCCCCATCAAAAGTATGAGGACTTGGGGGTACATAGCATATCCTATACATTCCACCCCTGGACCCCCAAGGACCCATGTACATTCTTACTACAAAAGACATTTAGTCCACCTCTAAGAGTTGCCAGAGTCCTACCAGTTTCAGCATTGCTGAAATGTCCAAGTCCCAAATCTCTTCCGAGATCTATGGCAAACTCTTAACTGTAACCCCCTGTACAAATGAAAACCAGGTTAAGCACTTCCAACATATAAAGGCACAAGGTAAACATTACCATTCCAAAAGTTACAAACAGGGGAATACAAAGCATTGG